>JANHZU010009045.1:7203-28029 GCA_032468055.1 Acrochordus granulatus | reverse complement strand
CAGTCCAGATGCCTGTTTTTTAAACTTTGTTGCGATGCAATTACCCTGGATGAGTGAGAGTCTTCACAGACATTCCAGCTTAAGGTGAAACAGATCCCACGTTGGCCCATTTCTAATGGGCTTACAAGTGACCATCAAGCCAGGATCATCATCATCCATGTGAGCACTTGTGAAGTTCCAAGCGTGGGGAAATGAATATTCATGAACTCCAATGCTAGAAGCAGTCAGTAGGAAAACTTGTGACTTGCTGGAGCCTTTTTGAATTAATAGAAGAGAATATTTGTAGCTCATGGTTGAACTGTGCGGTTCTTGGTGCTCTCTAAGCTTGGTTTTCTTGCAGATGTTTCATTATCCAACTAGATATCATCGATACTAGGTACTAATAGAAGAGAATATTTGTAGTTCAGAATTGGATTGTGGGTTCTTTGCTGCTCTCATTATCTAGAACTAATCATATTATCTAATTAGGTAATGAAATATCTGCAAGAAAACAACCAAGTTCAGAAAGCATCAAGGACCTGAACTCTTTGAGCAGATTCTGTCCTATTTGAAAACTTGGCCTCTGCATTCCAATGGCTCTTTTCTAGGCAACTTGCTGTCACCTGTCCATCTTGACTGGGATATGCTTTTGGAGCCCCCATACCTTTTCAGCCCATCACCAGCCTTGGAGCAAGGACTATCTGACGGTAACCCCTGGCCACCTCTCCAGTGCCAGGTGGTGATCCATGCCCTGAGTGCAGGGAAGCCAGTCTCTTGGGAGGTGACCGGTGGCCTGGATTCTTTGTTCCTTTCCAAAGACAGACTGGAGCAGTCCCAGTCTCAGCAGCACAGCAGAGGATTTGAGAAATTACTTCACCGCCTGACTGCTGGCTCTGTTATTCGGGATAATGAGAACGTGGCTCAGAGAGAAGCAGAACTGGAACACGGTAATCCTCCTTTTCTTTAGTTTTCCCACCTTCAGTTTAGTATAGTTTTAGCTAACAATCAGCCTGGGGATAGGTCTGTTTCTCCTCCATCCAAAAAAATCCATTATACAATCCAGTATTGTATGTGTGCGTGTGTGTGTTTTTGTGTTGTGTGATATACTATGTGTATGTGCAGGCAAGCAAGCTGGGATATTCTGAGAGTTGAAAACTATGTATCTTAAAATAGGTAAGTTGGGACCCTGGTGTAGTTGATTCAAAGAGCAGCAGTCTGTCTAGTGTCTGATGCATGTGTTTTACAGACATACAATTCTATTTTTGAAACATTTTCCAAGACTTTCACAGATTTTCTTTCTTACCTATAAAGCTTCAAGCAGCTGAGGCCCAGGTGTAATGAAAGCCTGTTTTCCTTATGAAACGAACCTAGTCTATTATTGTTGTTCAAAATCATATTATAGATCCATTGCTTAAAGTTGGTAAGAACTTCAGATTTGCAGTATATCCAGCATGGAACTCCTTCCCTGGGAATTTAGGTGGTCTCCTTTGTTATAAATCTGGGGTCAGATCATCTGTGGCCTTCCATATGTCGCTAAGCTCCCATCAGCCCTCTGAAGCATGGCCAGTGTTGAGGGATACTGCTCCCTGTAACTCAAGAACATCTGGAATGTCACAGGTGGCCTATCCTGAGACAGAGCTTTAACAATTCTGCTTTATTTTTTGCAATTTTTAATTTTACCATAAACATCCTCAATAGTAACCGAGTGGAACCAAAATTCTAAAATACATTAACAAAATGAATAAACTAATTGTAAATCTCTCTTCCAAGGTTTCTTCCGAAGGTTCCGTCTTAAAGCTGTTCAGTCAAGCAAAGCTTGCAATATCCCATCCATGTTTACCTCCGTGGTGCCTATAGACTCTTCCACTAAGAAGAGCTTGCCTTTAATGCTTGAGGTTCGCAGCACAGGTATGACTACTCAAAGTGGATGCATATTTATTTCTTTATTTAACTATTTTCTATATCACATTTGCATGACTCTGAATGGTTTATGAATAAAAGTAAAATCATATAAAAGCCATATTTAAAAACCAGTTAAAATAGAGTTAAAAAGAATTATTGCAAAGGCAGAGGAACTGCCTTTAACCCCCTAATCTCAACCAGGGTTGTATGATACCCTTAGACCCCAGGCCATTGGGCAGAGACAAATCTTGACGCTCTTCCAAAAGGCTAGGAGAATGGAATCCTGCTTCACCCAGGGACAACATGTTCAATAGGGCAAGGGGGGCAGCAGAGAAGGCTCTCTTCCTAGACTCTGCCAGTCAAAATTCTTTAACTGACGAGGTCTGTAACATTCCTTCCCACCTGATCTTTCTACTCTGAGGGAGAGCTGAAATGTGTGGATGAGAAATCCTCCATAGGTCTTGAACCAAAATCCTGTATTCATTATGTTATTCCATAATGAAATTGGATGTACCTTTTTTCATTCATTTTTTCTCTGAGGAGACGAAACAATTCCTATTGACCAAGACTCAGTGTTATTAAAGTCAAGAATAAAATAAGCCATTTTTCCTAATATATGTGACACAAAGAATGGCAGAAAGCAGATGTATATTTCCAGAATGTTGGTACTTTCCCAGTAATTACAGTTTTACCCCTTTGTTGTAATTAGTTGCATCACAAGATACAAACGTGAGATGGGTGGCTACATACATTTAATAAATCAAAATAAACTTGATCAGTTTTGAAATTCAATGATTTTAGACACTGGGCTTAGTGAAGTTACATATGGGAGGTACATTTTAGAATATTTCTTTAAAATGCTAAGCTGGGTTTTTTTTTTCATGTGTTTTTGATTCTCACTTGATCATTTTATTTAAAATGCCTGGTCTTGTGTTTGAGCAATTGTTCTGACAACATTACTATACCAGCCTGTAACTAAAGACATGAGGATTGCTTCTGACATCCAGAACTGTGTGAATAACAAGTTCTACAAAAACAGTACTATTTAAGATAAATGTTCACCATTGAAATGGCAGCAGGGTGGACTGGAAGGACATCTTAACCATCCTGAATGTGCTTTCTCCCAGAAGGCGTAAACTACCATCAGAAAGGCTCCCGTTTAGTCAATCAGCATCAACAAAGTTATTCACTTAGCCTGGGGCAGAGGCAGGACTCACAGGACTTGGATGATGCTCTGGTTCCCGCAGGTACAAACCTCACTTCCTCTGTTTAATTTGAATCTGGACTTTTATTACGTATGTCAACATACGTGAACATGCTTGGGAAAAAGCAGACTAAGGGAGTATTCATCAAGCTTAACATATACAAATGCATTTGCTAGATCTGCCTGACTTGGTTAAGCATGTTGTGCAAACCCAGCCAATGAATGCACATCAACAGAGGGAGGGGAGAGGAACCCAGATCAAGTGGGTAGATGATTCAAAAGAATGTGAAAAAGATAAGAAGCGATGTGTGTGTCAAAGTTAGCCCTTTGCTCTGGCTATCATCCAGTGGTTCTTGTGCATTTTTGTAAAATGGTATCCTTACAGAAATAGGGGCACGGTGACAAACAATGGCTCTCTTGGCTGTAAATCAGAAATGCGCACTGCCCCCTAAGGTTGGATACAATTGGCAGGGGAAACTGTTTACAGAAACAGGCATGCGGTGGTAAGATGCTGGGCTTGTCAGCTAGGTGCTGCATACAGGGTGAGCTCCTGTAGTCTGCCCCTCTCCTGCCAACCTAGCAGTTCAAAAGCATGCAAAATGCAAGTTGATAAAATAGGTACCACTTTCAGTAGGAAAGGTAACAGCATTCCATGTGCCTTGGCATATAGTCATGCCAACCACATGACTACAGAAGCATTTTTGGACAAACGCTGGCTCTTCAGCTATGAAATATGGATGAACAGGGGAAACTTTACCTTCTACCTGCTGGCTTGTTAATGTGGGAGTTGTAAAAAAGATCGCTTTGGGGCACACATCACCTCTGGCATAATGCCTCAATTAAGTTTTAGAGCCTCCTTTTGCTGTAGTTAAATTTTGAAAAAAGTTCATTTCTGTACTGTTCCTATTTATAATCCCAGTAGCAAGAAAAAGCTCTGCTTCCCAGCAACTGCATGTAGTAGCACAAGTGCTGGGAAACTGCAAGTGATTAAAGCTGGAAATGTTGCAGCTGTGATCCAATCTGTGTTGAAGGCAGTCTGCAATGTTTTCTATTTTGGCTCTCTGCAACAATACAACATGTTTGCTGAGTTCACACCATCTATTTAATACTAAACTATGCTAGTCAGATACTGTTGCCAGGTTCACAGAATAAGCTGTGCCCACATTGTGTTCAATGTGTTTCTTATTGGTCCAGATCAGTGTTTCTCAACTTGGGCAGCGGGATGGACTTCAGTTCCCAGAATTCCCAGTCAGCATTCTGGGGCTTGAAGTCCACCCATCTTCAAGCTATCAAGGTTGAGAAACACTGTTCTAGTTAATACCTTATGATAAGACAATGGCTGAGTTCCCCCCACCCAAAAAGTCTCAAGCCATAAACTATTCAATTTCCCATTTAACTTAGCTCGCAGGTTCGCAAACTTTTTGGTCTCAGGACTCCCTTGTTAAAAATTATTGAGGACTCCAAAGAGCTTTGGTTTATGTGAATTATACTTATTGATATTTGCTATATTAGTAATTAAAACAGAGAAATTTTAAAATATTTATTTGGCTTTGTGGGGCCCTTGAAAGAGTCTCAAGGAATGTCATCCTCTCACTTGGACCACCTCTGGCTTATTCTTTAAAAATGTTATTTTTTTTAATTTGGAAGAAGTTCTCACATGTCTCTGCATATCAACCTCAAACCTCTTAGTTTGATGCAGTCTTACTTCTGCTTTCCTGGCATTTCCTTCTGATCTTATATTCAGCAGCAATCTACCCCAATTTTCTTCATTTTACTGTTGTCTAAAAGTTTTTTAATACATAAGAGAATAGGCTAAACATCCTGTGAGCATCCAGTGTTTTGACAAGTTACGTCCACTTAACACTTGCATTTTTCTTTGCTTTTTAGAACAAGAAGTTCCTCCTTCACCAGTCAGTGTTTCTTCAGCCACCCAAGCAAGGCCAAGCTATCCTAGTGGTAAGCCTTATTCACTATGGACTCTGGGAAACAAGGAAGATCTGGTAATGCATGTCCAGGGTTGTATCCAGGTTTCAAACTTCTGCATTGGGAAAATAACGATATGATGATCTATCAGCCGACCTTGTAGAAATTACTCTGTTTTTGTAAAATAGAAGAGTACAAGGCTGAGTTTCTTAATTCCTGCTAAGCCAGGTTTCCTTTAACCAAGGTATCTTGAGGAAGATGGTAGTCTATTTCACATATAACACTGCATTTTGGTTTACACCAAAAGAATGTGTAAACAAAACCAAATAAATCATGCACATCTGGAGTCCAAATGAGTATGTGTGGGAACTCTGTACCTGTTTCCCAGCCCTCATGAGCCTCTCTCTCTCACTACTGTACTTAGGAGCCAGCTCCAGTCCTTCTCCTGTTTCTGAAGGTTCCCTGAAGTCATTGGAGAATTTCCTAGGCCACAGGTGACTCTTTCAAAGCTACATCTCTGATAGAGGATTTGCTGGGATGAGCATGGGTGAGGCAAAGAGTTGACTGATACTGGAACAACATGAGACACCAGCCAACAACCTTGCAGTTTCTAAGTTTTTGTAACATTATCATTCACTTTCATCAGCCTTGTCCAACTTGGAGCTCTCTTGTTGCAACCATTGAATGTGTTTTTGAGAGAATCTGAATGCTGAAGACTTAACACATCTGGAAAGCATCAAGTTGCGGAAGGCTGACTTTGAAGAACTCATAGGATGCCTAGAGTTGTTTTTTCAGAAAAAAAGCAGAGTAGAGGGAAACAAATCTTCACCAAACTATGTCCTCTACAAATTCTTCTTCAAATCCTTCACTAACTGAGGATGGAAGTTACAGCCTGGCACATCAAAATTGCACAATAAAGAGTTTGGATCTGTACCTGTTCCTTAAACAGGCATGAAGAAGAGACCAACCGCAACTGCTGATAGCTAGAAATATTAATGCTCCAGCTTTTGAGGTTTTACAATGATGTTTGTAACTTACTGAGAATTAGAAAACTTGTAAAGGTTTATATTACAAAATATCTTGGGCTGGGAATATCCTCCTAAGAGTGCAGCCTGAAGAGGGAAAGACCAAAGGCACATCCAATGGAGCTTTTCCTCTGCTTAGTTCATTCTGAGTCATCTCACCCAGAACCGCCTGTGGAAGGTTCCAGAGCTGTGACCAACCTGGTCATTACTGATATTATTATTAATCAATAATAGCTGGGGGCCACAGGACAGAAATGGCTTTCATTCATTGCCTATGCTGACTGACCACTGTAAGAAAGGGAAGACTAACTTACATGCTGATTGGGCAAGAAGGGGGAACCACAGTTCAACTATGGCCTAATCAAACAAGGTTTGTACCCAAATGCCTTTTGTCTCTGCAGATTCAGTGGCCAGCGGAAACGCCAAGGTTTAGCTTTACGCCCACAGTGCCTGAGCCCAGAAAGTGAGCTGTCCTCATGCCGCGACAGTGCCATTCATGACTACCTCCCCCTGGTAAGACCTTCCTCCCCATTTGCATACCCACTAAGCCAGGCCTGTATCAGCCAATCAACACTATGGCATGCAACTCAACTCTACAAATCTTGCCTTCCCATCATGGTAATGAACAGGAACAATGCTTTGGTGTTGCTTATCCCTCTTTAGAATCCAGAGCAAGGGTGGGCTGGGCAAAGTTGCTGAAATTAAAGGCCACAGCACAGGCAAGTTCTGTATAGGGCTATGACTTCATTCAAAAGAGAACTGAAATATACCTTCATCTTCACCACAGGTGCAGCTGCAGCAAGCCTCAGGCATGTTCTACCTGAGTGAGACCTTCTCCGAAGCGGTCCAGATCCCCCTGGACCGTTTATACCGGGCGTCTCCTTATCCCACCCACCGTGCCAGCCTCAGCCCTGCCTCCAGCATCTCTCCATGGGCTCTGATTGCCAAGAGCACTCTGAAGCCACCAGCAAACCAGCCTTCCCCAGAAGCTGAAGAGGAAGTCAGGACAAGTAAGGAGCGGGTGATGGAGCTGGACTCCCCACACTCGCCCAGCACATGCTTGGATGTTCTGAGCGCTGTGGTGTGGGCACAAGCAGACAGCGGAAGAGGCTCTGAGACAGATGTCTGTGATTATTCGCCAGATGCTTCAGAAGGGAGCATCAGCCTGCAGGAGGCAGGTTTGGAGGGAGAGGAGAGAGACTTAGAGAGCATGAGCTGGGCCACAGCTGTGGCATTAGCTTGGCTGGAGCACTGCTGTGCTGGCTTTTTTGTGGAATGGGAACTGCTGGCAGCTAAAGCGGATTCTTGGCTGCGTCAGCAGCAGCTGCCTGAGGGCATGGAAGTGGCTACCCTGAAAGGAGCAGCACGCCAACTTTTCCTGCTACTCCGCCACTGGGACGAGAATATCAAGCTGAACATGTTATGCTACAGCCCAAATAACGTGTGAGGCTTTGTTTTACCAGGCCAATAAAGGGAATAGATCCAGAATCTGTATTGCTGAGGATATTCTTTCTTAGGATGGGAATAAAGTATTATTTTGCTGATAGTAGACAGCTTCAAAAAAACCTCAAGGCCCTTCTCAAATTTCATTCTATATGTCACTTTACTAAAGTTTTTTCATGGTGTAAACCCTTGTTTTCAGGCAGTAGAAGAGGATTAGGGTTACTTAACAGAAAAATTGTCCACTTCTGATGATTATTGTGTGATTTTGAATAGAAAGATTTGTATACAGTATCTGTAGACTTAACAAGCTTGATTGAAAATATCTCTTTAGAGTGAGCCACAAACCTGTTGAGCAGTCAACCCAATTCGGAAAATTTGTTAAAGCGAAGAAATTTGCACAAACAGATATTCTCACCCTGGCCTTCAGAGAATAAAGAAGAGCCGCCATTCTGAGCCAAATAACCGACCCAGCTCACCACAAATTTCTCCTTTTGATGACTTCCCATCTTCTGGGCTGTTATCCAACTCTAAATAAGACCCTAAAAGGATGCCAAGATTCTTCCAGCCTGCATTTGAAGGGTGGGCCTCTGGTACTTCATGAGCCAGTCCTGTATCCGTTTAGTTTCCTGATTAGGGCCTAGTGTCATAAACACCAATATCTATTGAAAATTTAACACATCAAATTTGTAGTACAATATGTGTGGTTGTCTAGCAGTTGACAGTGGGCTTGTTGGCTAGAAGGTCAGCAGCCCAAGTTCAAGACGCAGGCACTACCTTATGGAGTGAGCTTCCATTATTTGCTCCAGCTTCTGCCAACCTAGCAACTCATAAGTATGTAAAAATGCAAGCAGATAAATAGGTACCACCTATGGTGGGAAAAGTAACAACATTCCTTGTGCCTTGACATATAGTCATGCTGACCACACGACCACAGAACCATCTTTGGACAATGCTGGCTCTTTGACTATGAAACTGAGATGAGCACTACCCCTTGGAGTAAGACATGACTGAAAGTGGAAATCTTTATCTTTACCTATGAGTAGTCCTTGTTTAGCAATTGCCGCAAGTAGCAACTGTTTGTAAATATGACAATAATAAATACAATTCATCTTTTGGCCAATGTGAACATTTATAACAAAAGTTTTCAGCTTGAAACTCATTAAAGTTTGTCAGTTTCAGGCAGCATCTCCAGCTGGCTAGAGGATAGATTCTTATCAATTAATTAAGATCATAGAGCTCAGCTTGCTAACTTGCCCTTTGCACATTTTAGGGAAGCCCTAAGCTTCAGAGAAAAGCTCAGGAAGAAAGAGCTTGTTTAAATAATCTCCCCAAGGTGGCAAAAAAATAAATGTGTGTGTGTGGGAAAACAGGTCAAGCACAGGACACTATACAAGAGAACTTTGTCTGAATGAGATGGCAGCAACTGACAATCTTCAGTGTATTTCTTCTCTCTCTCTCACACATGTTCACTTAGTGACCATTTCACTTAACAACTGAGTTGTCAGCTGAGCATTTTCCACTGTCCTTGGGTTGTTTAGATGTGGTCAGGCATGCTACAAAAAAGTAGCTTTAGGTATGTTACACATTTATGCACGCGTGGGGATTTTCAAGTCATTCCAGCCCTTCCCTATTTCTCAGCAGCCTAATCCTGAACATGCTGAGCACTACTAGAGAAACATTTGTCACATGACGCTTTTAAAAATCTTGCCTCCAACTTAACAAAACTCATGACAAGTGAGTTTGATCCACATTAAAAAGCCAACAAATCCAATTTTAAAAAAGCCCTGACTCTGGATGATGTCACATCCTGTGACAATGCATAAAACTGTCAGCCAAGTGAAGCTACGTATCAAACCGTTATTGTCCTTTATTGAAGATACTCCACATTATCTTTGGTGTGAAGATAACCTCTGCGGATTCCCATTCTGTACCACCCTTTAGCCATTGCAAAGGGAAGGCAGTGCGTCGCCCTGCGCAACGGGCACCAGGAAGGTTTGTGAACAGACCTTGTAAATTGTCCTCAGCAATGTCCCGTCTTAATCCAGAATATTTTGTCCCTATTCTGATTCATTCCACCTTTTTCGATTGTTGCTTCTTTTCCTGAGAAGACGCTGTCCCACACCAGAGCTGCAGAAGGAGAAGTCCATGACACACGTGGAGAGCAAGTGAACTGTACACCGTCGAGGGATATGTGTTCCACGAGAGCTCAATTAAACCTAGAATGAGTACCCTGAGGCAAGACCAAGAGAAGTAAACCATGACTTAGCTTTTGGCAGAAACCACTCAAAAATCTGACATACCTGTTAATAGGAAATGAAGGAGCTTTCCTGTTATTCCCCAAGCTGGTGAAAACACGAACTTAAATGTAAGATAGAGGAATTCTAGAGAAAGGACGAGCTTTCATTTGGGGACCTGGAAGTAGATATTTTTCAAAAGAAATGACATGCCCCTGGTTGTCACATCAGGGAAGGATCTTCCTTCCCAGCCATGTTAAACTTATTTTAGGGTGAATATTATAAATTGTATTTTCCTGCCTCAAAGTGGTAAGTGCTTTGTTGTGCATCATCCTCCACACCTGCTTCAATTGGTCTCTATTCAAGTAGATTAAATGAAGGACATTTTCCATAATCTTGTGGCTACTTTGACACCACACACTAACAACAAATTACTTTCTTGGTCACATAAAATATTCATAATTAAGGCAAAACATGCTCTAACATTTTAATGCATTTAAACTGGATTATCATCATTTCCATTTTCTGGATGTCATTTTGCTTTGATCCTCCCTCTTTAAAATCCTCTTTCCCCTTTGGTGAAACACCCATAGTGTAGAAAAACCTGCCATGCATCTGATAAAATGGATTCCAGCCATGAACTTTTAAGGCACTCTTCTCAAACTGGATAGTCTCCAGATGCTAACTTAAATGGTCTAAAAACACCATTCTGTCCCTGATCTGCACCAATCAGTTGGATATTTTTTAACATTTCTACTTTATACTTTTGGTAAAAGCTGCCTTAGTTACTGTAAGGCATCCAATATTTAATTTTGTCTGATGCTATCTGTTCTCTCCCACAAGATAATAGTTGATTTGGCTGGCTGGTACTATTTTAATATATATTAGTTATCTCTTCCTCAATTCCCAAACTCACAAATTTGATGTTTTACAGGTAATCCTTGACTTACAACCATAATTGGAGCCAGAATTTCCATTGTCAAGCAAGGTGACTGAGTCACACCTGATTTTACAACCTGTTTTTTGCCCCAGTTGTTAAGCAAATCACTGAAGTTAAGTGAATCCAGCTTTTCCCCGCTGACTTTGCTTGTCGGAAGCTTGATGAGGAGGTCACAAATGGCAATCATATGACTACAGGACACTGCAGCCATTGTAAATACATGCTGGTTGCCAAGCACCCAAATTCTAATCATATATTGTGGGGATGTCTGACAGTTGTAAGTGTGAGGACTGGTCATAAATCATTTTTTTTCAGTACTGCTGTTACTATGAATGGTCAATAAACAAATGGTTCTAAATCAAGGATTAACTGTACTTTAATCCATCCACCAGATTGATGGATGTGTTTGTAGGTTTAGCAATCTTAAATTACCATTCAAGGAGAAAACACCTCCATTTATGTCAAAAAAATGACAAGTGAATCCAAACACCTACTTCTCCTGGAGGAAGGGAAGCAATTGCTCGGCAATCTCAGTGTCTGGATAACTGCTGGTGCAGCTTGCAAGTTCTCTCCACCTGGCACACATACTTCCCAGCATGTAGAGAACAAGTGCAATGCTGGCACATATGAAAAGACCCTGAAATAGGACAAGGCTCCTTGGCTTCTGTCCCTCCCCACATGGTCCATGAAGATACATACTTTAGTAAGTGGGCAAGCTTCTTGGATGGTGTGCACCAGAGCAGGTAGGGCAGAGTATGGAAATACCAGACATAGAACTGGTAATGCAACGAGCGGCTGAAGCAAATTCCAATGAAGTTAGAAGTAAAGAGAGTAAAAATGACCTGTGGCCTTCGGTTAAGGAAAGGTTGCACAGTACAAAACTCCAAGGGCTATAGCAACTTTGAGATGGATGTTGGACTACACCCAAACTATGGGTAATCAACTCTTCCCATAACATCCTTCAAACCAAAAAAAATCTCATGTTCTGTGAAAGGATATGATTAGCCGAAAGGGGTTCTGGATGATCCTTCCTCTTGGCTGGGTCCTTCGAGATCTTTTCGTCAGATCTGCAGGGGAATTGTTACAATGAGTAAGAAAGTGGTCTAGTTTCATGGAGAAGCATTTGTCAGGACTGCTCGATAAGCCCCATCTGTACATGAGATTCTGGGGGGATGTCCACTTTTGTTCAGGAACAACTGACCTTATACATATAGGTCAGCATGTATGTGGAATCCACAGAGTCGGAAATGACCACAAAGGTCAGTGAGTCCAACCCAAGAGCAGAGGCTAGATTGCAAGGTCAAGAAATATCCTGGAAGAAGGCAACAGCAAGACTCTGTCCCAAGAAAACCAAGAACTGACTTCAGTTTCATCTTTATTAGTCTGTGTCTTATCCGAGTCTGGGGGAAAAAACTACAATTATCCCTATTTTAGCACACTGTGCTTCCCTTCAGAGCGGAAAATGACATTAACTGTGCCGTAAGTACATGCCACAAATCTTAACACTTAATTGCTAATCTCATTTGTTAGCAGCTATGTTTAGAGGCTGGGATGAGAGAAAACCTGATGAGGCCTTGATTGACGACAGTTAGTAGATTCACAGTGAGCCATAACAGTTAACACCTTGAAAGTGTGATCCAAATGTCAAGGGTAAATAAGAGACAAGACAGTTAATCTTCGTATTTTGTGTGTAAGCTGTCTGTGTGATCCAGTGGGCATGCCACTTTCACTTTCCATGCAGACTTTCACACTGATTAAGTCAAATCTGCTCCTGTGATTGAGGTTCACGATTAGGTAGGATTTGAACAGAGGAGTCTGATCCGGTTCTAAATGCATCAGGTGCACAGACTCACAGGGCAAGATGATCCTGACCTCGGCACACTGGGGTGCAAGAGGAAGAACGCTGGCTGACCTCACAGAAACAGGAAATTAAAAGAACTTCTTCATCTCAAGGTAGAAGGCTTAGTCCCAGAACTAAACAATTAAAAACACGAACAAGGCAAGTTGAAGCTGTTGTGGATTTGGAGTGTGCTGTTGTTTTTAATTTCCCACACTTCTCTCACCTCATCCCAGACACAAAAGTCCACTGAGTAACTTCGGGCCAATTATAGGTAGTCCCTGGCTTATGACCGCAACTGAATCCAGAATTCCTGTTGCTAATCAAGGAGGTTGTTCGTGATTGATTTTATGACCTTTTTGCCATGGTTGTTAAGTGAATCACTGCAGTTGTTAAGTGAAATCGTGCAGTTGTTAAGGTACCCAGCTTCCCCCATTGACTTTAATCGTTGAAAGCTGGCTGGGAAGGTCACAGATGGCAATCACATGACCCTGCAACCACTGAAAATACATGCCAATTGCCAGGTGTCTGAATTTTGATCATGTGACCGTTGCAATGGTTTGAAATGCAAGGACCAATTGTAAAAGTGCCATTATAACTTTGAACGGGTGCTAAATGAATGGTTGTAAGTCGAGGACTACCTATACTCTCTCAGCCTAGCCAACCCCACAAGGCAGAAAAAACAAGGGGGGAAATAACATGCCCTGCATATTACCTTGAACTCTACTGGAAATAATGATATTTTAATAATGAGGCAAATTATTTTTGTTTTCCCTCCACTCTCTCTCTCTAAGGAAAACAGCAACACATAACAACAAAATATCTTTCTCCCTCTTTTTGGGAGAGTGACAGAAAATAAAAACCAGTCCCATAAATGTAGGGCCTAGGGGGAATCCCAGACAATGGGCCTTCCTTTCGTACCTCCTTCCCATGACTGCTACCTCTCACCTGTGCCATCTGTTTAGCGCAAAGAGAGCCAGGACCGTTAAGTGGAGGACCAACAGCGCCAGGTGAAAAGCCCGGTGTTGGAAAACCTCTTCAGGCAAGAACCGCCAATTCACAGTCCACTTGAAGAGGAACTGGCGACCCAAGTCAAAGGAACGGGCCACGTATCCCATGGGATTCTCCATCAGGAAAGGCAAACCCAGGGCGATCTGCAAGAGACACACAAGCTGGCAACGGTCTTGCCAAGAATCACTCGGCTCTGGCACCGACTCCCAGCGCCAGGAGGCAGAACACCATGCGGAGAAAGGGAGGGGGACGAGCGAGCCCAGGTGAGGCTAGCCTGGCGATGGCAAACCTATGACACGTGGGTCGCAGATGACACCCCCCCGTCACTTTTTATGATCAGGCCAGGCCTCCAGACCCTCTGGAAGCGGCGTGCTTCCCCACTTTTCTTGGAGGCTGCAAGGCCTCACAACAGCATTTTTTTTGAGGTTTCCGGGCCTCGTGTGACCTGAGCTGCCTCGGATAGGCATTTGGAAAAATATGTACAATTACGTAAATATTTATTATATAACCAATTCAAGTAATTCGACTTATTACTCTGTTACGAATTCTCTTTTGTCCAGGATGGGTGCGTGTGTTTGTGTGACACACCAGCAGAGTGAAGGTAGGCATTTTCTAAATTTTTGATATGCCAAACCCAACAACACAGACTTTGCTATATTTAGAGGTGACTGTGGACAAGTCATTTTCACATCACACCCTGAACCAAGCCAGCCAACTATGCTGATCCCATGTGGCTAACTGATGGATTAGTGTATTCTGGAAACCCAGAAGACTTTGTTTGGTAGATCTTGGCTAACTTAACCATGTGTGTAAACCAAAATTTCCGTCACAGCTATGGCTGTACTTAAGCTCACAAGTCAGGACCTTGTTTCTGCACAATTATCTAATCAGCTGACACATAAAATGATTTTCAACACAGATCAGAGTGCAGTTGTGAGATAAAAGCCCTGGTCCAACACTATTTGCACACATGGAGAGACACTTTTTTATGAACTCAGGCCATCTGTCTTTCAACATCTGCAGCCCTTCCCAGAAAAGAAGCAAGAACATCCTTGAGTGACAGTCTTCCATCTACTTACCTGCAGGACTGCACAGATACCAAGCTTTGGAAGAGCACCTCGCAAGCCAAAGCGCTGGAGGAGAAGGAAAAGGAGACCCCCTGGCTAAAGCTACCTTTCCTAAGGCACAGTCCAGTCAAAGAGCGCCTGGTTTTGTAATGCTGAGAAGCAGGGAGCCAAATGAACTCATGATGGAGCTAAAACTGGGAGCAAGTGAGGTCAATGTAAATTAATCAGTAAATGGAAATGAGCAAGCACACTATTTTGCAAGAAATGCCAAAGCAATAACTCCCAAAAAGGGAGGCATTGCTCAGCAGCTGTGATGAGATTCGGGGAAAAAGCTGCAAGTCATTTAGCCCTGATTCTCAATAAAAGAGATAGTTTGATGGATTCCGTCTACTCACATTCTCTCAACAGACTCCACTTCTTCCATTCTGATGACTGTGACTTAGATTACTCTAAGAGGGGATTAAGAATTCATTTATGGATGCATCTGAGGTTCTCGGCCATGATTACTAATGCAAAGCTCTTAAAGAGCAGTGTTTTTAGGATCCATCTGAGTGGGGCTGCAGAAGTTGGTGAAATAAAAAAGAAATAATAGAACAGATTCCCTGGGTAAGGAACAGGTTCTTCTTTGTTAGACTTGAGTAAACAGAGTTGTATTTGGGACAGTCCTATCACCTCATGCCTTTTAGATTTTGCATCGGACAGGGGACTGGACCCCAAAACCTCTTCTCAGTTCTGAGATTCCAAAAGGCTACATTTGTTTATCTTGCTATTGCCATCTCTCCGGGCTCTGAATTTTGAAATTATGCATAAATGAGCAGCCACAGATATATTATGTGGCACTGAGGATCACTTGTAGATTGCACAGCAGCAAAATTTTGCAGACAAGTGCCCAAGTTCAGGAAAATTTTCCTATTGTCTTCTTCTACCAATAATTTCCAATGTTTATGCTCCACAAAGCACCTTATGAGTGTCAGAGCAGAACAAATGTCAGTTTTAATGGACTTGCTAAATCATAAAAAGCTTGAGCAAAATTGCAGCTGATTAGAAATGCTTTACTCTTTACACCAATATTCCAACAGGCAGGGCCCAAGAAGCTTAGCCTGAAGGATTTGGTCAACGTGACACAAGCTGAACCATAGGCAGCCAAATCCTACCTAGGGACCAACAGCCTTCCCTAGGATGCCACTCTTAGCCCATCGGGCAGCACAGAACAGTTTGAGATGCAACTTCCAGTTCTCCTTCTTGATGGAGTGCATTGCTAGAACTTGCAATAACAACAGAAGCATGCAATTACTTGGCGGGTGGGGAACATCACTGTGCAGTCTGGAGACTTGCCAGCTTCTTAAATGGGCTATATCTTTCCAGAGGGCTGCTGCTAATTAGAAAACCTCTTCTATCCTGGATTAGTTAGAAATTGCAAACATTTCTCACCGCGTAATCCTTTCCCTTTGTATATGGAAAGTGGACATTATTTCTCTTTACTGCAGCTGCACCCAAGCCTACAACCATAAGTATGATAAATACAGGGAAGCCAATAATCAATGAAGCAGAAACTTGTCCAGATTACAAAAGGCCGTAAAGAGCTAATAGTGCATAGAATAGAATGGAGCTGTTGAGAAAATGAGCTCAGTGGGTATCAGGCCACCAAATGTAGACTGACATCATGCACTTCAGGGTTTCAACCTCTCCAGGGTCATCCAGCAGTGATTCCAATAGGATTCAGTTCTGTTCCCAAACTTCCAAAGACCAGAAGGCTGAATTCATGCATGTGTAAAATTATGGGTCTATGTTGTTCAACTATATAATCTTTTTCATGTGCATTACTTATGTACTACTCATCAGCAGAGGATACGCAGACGTATGTTCTACTGGTGACTTCATGACCTCCTTCTGAGTGTATCCTAGCCACATTTCAGAGGTGGAGCTAAAATCATGCAAATGGTTAACAGAGTTTTCAAAACACGATGCATTAGAGTGGCTTCAGAAAGACCAGGCTTTAAACTAGAGATGAAATAGATTTCTGTAGCCTCCTCAAAGAAGTCTCTGATGAAGATTTCCTTCTTTTGGACCCCAACTCTGTTATTTAAGCATCCCAAATGTTCAAACATCACAAAGTTTCTCTCCTCTTCTATCCATGCACTCTGAATCACCTGTGGAAGAGCATTATCCTTAGATGCATAGTGCAGCTTGCATCCAGAAGGTTAATAGCTCTCAATGAGAGCTGCAAACTCAGCATTTCTCTCTATCCTCAAATCACCCTCAGGATGCCCTTTGCACCACCATTTCAGTTTCATCAAGAAGGTTGCTCCCTTCACAATCTATCTTGGATCTTTTTGCCAAGCTTCTCCATCTCAAGTGCCCTTTGCAGATGAGGATTTGGCCCAAGACAACCAGCCTGTCTTGCTGGCTTAATTAAAAAAGAAACTCTTCATCAACATCTGCTCCAGCCCAACCTGGGGGATTCACACCCTATCCTAATTCAGAGGGATGTTGTGAGCATCTTCAAGCAAAATTCCATATGAGTCACATAAACTAGGCTCCTAGGTGAGGAAGGGGGATAACAATGGGCAATACTCATATACCAGAAGCAACAACATCCAGACTCATTCTTCGTGAATGCGATTAGCAGTCACAGAGGAATGCAAAAGCCTTCCGCCACCTACTCCTGACAAAGAACATACCAGCCAGGACATTAAAAACTTGGTGGATCTCGTTTATTTTTATGAACCACTTTTTTTACAAATTGGAAAGAAGTTCAGTTTAGAAGGTATCTGAACTATTAAAATCAACCCTCTGTGTCTGGGAAGTTTGAAGAGAAATGATGCCTTCGCTTTACTCACTGGAGGCAAAAATAATACATTATGTTGGAAGATGGCAGGAAGCTGAACTATTTTGCTTTTGGTAAAAGCAGGTAACTTTGGGCAGCAACATTCTTATTGCTCAAAACATCTTCTCAAGCCTTTGCCCATTAAATATAAGCAAGGGGGATAACCTGAATCTTTTTGGTTTTGGATTATTGGTAGGATGAGACAAAGCAGCAAAGCTTTCAAATATACAGTCAAACAAATTTTTCTCCTCTCCCTTTTCCAGTGTACACATAATCTTGTAAATGTTGAGCTAGATTTGAGTCTGTGGTTTCTGGTTCCATATTCTCCACACCAAATACCTGAGAACACACAGAACTGTTTTTCTGAAAGCGATTTTTTTTTAAAGCTCTGCTGTGTTAGATCATACTTTTGCAAATGAGCAAGGGGATTAACTAGTAGCTCCAAAATATATCACTTTTAAGAAATAGTTCTGTGCGTTCTCATGTACTTGGTGTAGAGAACACACATAACCCGTCGCATGAATGCAAACACAGAGAACACAACCTGGACTGAATCCACAAATGATGCATGAAGGAACCATGATTTGTGTTAAAGAAATGCCAACATATCGTGAAGGAGGAATGAGTTAATGTGCAGTCCTAGGTATGCTAACTTGGGCAGATGTGGGACTACTTCTGGCACATCTTTTGTCCCTCTTGAGATGGGTATTTGAACATCAGAAAGAACTAAAAACCAACCATGGGTGGAGTTTTGAAGGTGGTTCTAAAGAAATAAGAAAAGATGAATAATTTGTCCATACCATTTTTTTCCCCCATAATGAATGGAAAAAAGCAGGAAATTATATTTTTTCCATAATTAATGGTTCATCAGTTGGAAATTATATTTTCAAGTGCGAGTATCATTCAGTTCCACCTAAGAAATGTCACATTCACTCAGATTCTCCTTCACCATTGGGGAAGGTAGCAAAATTAGGAGAAACCAACATCCCCAAATACTTCTAGCTATCTCTGGTGAAGATGTTTGATCAAATCTGAGCTCCTGCATGGCTCCTGCTCTCATAAACTACCTTTTTTTTCTCAGCTCAGGCGAGATGGATATGATTATTCTTTCATCCCATCCTCCATTTGTTTGGAGAAGAGATATTTGGGGTGGTTAAAGGTGGAATATGATGAATGGGAAGTTTGTAAAAAGTAAATCTCAGAGATCAATAGAAGAGAACACAACCAATGAATCAACAATGTTTTTCCTGGTTCATGAAACACTAAATCAAAAATAATAAATGGTTCTTCTCAACTTCTTCATCCCCTCCAGCTCTTCTCAGGGGAGACAGGTTCCAAATTCTATAGATTATGTATTTTACTGGCATACATTCCTGCTTCACAGACAAGTTTTGGCATTGAATCATGATGTTCTACTTTTAATATCCTTTCTGTACACACCCTGCCCCATTTAATTCCCATCTCAACAGCACGCTGCAGATAATCTGGGGGCATCAATCCCCCAATGGACTGGAGCCAATCTATAGCAAACTCCATTGCTCCTGCTGAGCTCCATATCTTCATTGAGGCAAAACTCCCCGGGGCTGTTCTACAGCAATATTAACAAAAGTATCATCTGTCAAGAGTCTGAATGCCTCAGTGACTCCAAAATGATTAACTCTAGTGCTCTTAAGGGTCCAGGGTTACAAATGAAACTAGAGGACTTCGGAGATGCAGGACATGGAAGTGCACTGAAGAGAGAAGAGAAGCCACCTCCATTAAAAGATCAATTTCATTCCCACCCCACCTCCCACTCCCACCTAGAAGTGCTTTAAAGAAATCCACTAATAAAGAGAAGGTAGACCGACAGAAGAGGATATTTGTAGTTCAGCGTTGAACTTTAGATTTTGCTGTGCTCTCTGAGCTTGGTAGTTTCTCTGCAGACATTTCATTACCACAACTAGGTACCATCATCATCATCATTATATGATGATGATACCTAGTTGTGGTAATGAAACATCTGCAAGAAAACAACCAAGCTCAGAGAGCATCATGGACTCCAAAGAAGATAGACCTGATGGAGATGGGAATGAGTCAGGGGAAAGGATTCCAGTGTTGTTTTTTTATTACTGCTCTTGTGTTGTATCTTGAATAGACTCCTTTGCTTTAGAGCTTTAAGGCTTACAGATCTAATAAATCCAAGGCAATTAAACCCACTGTGATATTATGAGTCAGATACTCATCTCTCAACTAATAACATATGATTTACTAAATTTTACTCCCAAGCTTACTCTAAGTTAGCTTATACACAATGTTGCTCATCTTCTCATTTCAACATATACTCACATGTGCACCAGAACACAATTACACTTTACATTTCTGACTTCTCTGATTTTTTTTTCAACCATGTTTTCGGCTCAAAAACAGTGTGGAAGAATATGCATCCAAAGATATTTGTGAAAGAGGAAGATGTGTACAAAATGAATGTTAAGGAAAGTTAAAAGGGAAAATAAATACAATGTTTTATTATTTCTATAAATGTTGAATGAAATTCATTTACACATGGAATACCAGCTTTAAGGACCATTTCCTTCTTTAACCAATTCCTTCTAAACACAAAAAGTTCAAGTGGAAAAACTTGCAGAATGTGGTTTATGCAATGCTTTCTAATCCCATACCAGCGATGACCATGTATTTTCTTCTGTGTAATGAAGTAACACATTGTGTCAGTATGCATGTGTGTGCATGTATGAATGGAAAATCCCAGGGCAGATTCATACACTCTAATCTAGATCATGTGATTAGGGGACAAGACTGGCTTAGAATGGAGCAGTCACCAATATTTGAGCCATTGCCCAACTCCTTCTCCCATAGGAATTTGGGGGGGCTATTTTTCTCTGCAGCCCCTCACCAGATGAAGACCAGCTTCATCCCAGCATCAAATTTGTTGCAGATTTCTTCTAGTTTTGGAGAGTTATGAACAGGGGTCAGATACAGAGAGTTCTGAGCCCTTTTTATAATTTCTTTCCAAAATTCCATTGGTCAGAAAGAATAAAAAAAATGGATATTCACAATATTCTTAAATGAAGGAGAAGACTTTAGTTATCTTTACCAATTCTTTCTCTCATTTGCAAACATGCACAGAAATCTCCAGCATTGCAAATTCGTCCGCATCACAGCATTGCATCCTGTTCCCTAAAGATCTGAACTTGTGTGGCAGTAACAACTCACCCTGGTCTTATTTTTTTATTCAGTCTCACATTCTCTTCATTTACTTTTCATGCTCTAAGAAGAGAAACAAGCAGGAAAAATATCTCACCATCCTTTCCATCTCTAGTCAAAAGCTTTTATTGGCCACCCCCAGGACATTTCTCCTGTCATGAGGATCTTATCTTATCTTGTCTTTTGTTTTTGTTTTATTTTTTGCCCACTTTCTGATATAGATCATAAGAAAT
>JANHZU010009043.1:15917-29612 GCA_032468055.1 Acrochordus granulatus | reverse complement strand
TATATAAATTGTATACATTTCTTTGATCCCTTTGATATAAAGTTAATGGGGCTAACATATTGTCAGAATGTTTGGGTCTCAAATCTAATGTATTCATAGCACATGGCCTGTTTGCATGGGAAGTTGTCTGCTGTAGATTGATTTAGCGTTTTGAATATTTTAGAATGTATTCTAATTAATGTCATGATCCAGTATGTAGCATGCTATAACCTCAGACAGTTGAGGCAATAAATAGCACAGTAAGCAACATGTACCATCAGATAACTCTGAAAAATGACACATTATTAAAAAATATTTTTAAAAAAAGTAATGCCACCTTTAAAAAGAAAAACAGTTGGGACAATGAGTACTGATACAATAAGCAAGTATCACATCGTAACCATAGCAGCCATTGTCTGTTTTGTGGAGATTGAAATGTGTATTGTCTTCTGACAATATATTAAATGTGTCCTTAATTGTGAGGGCATGCCACAACTGCTGCCACAATAGGATGAGCCTGCTGCTGGTGGAAGTTTACCATTCTTAGATCACAGAGGTTAAGGTCTTAGGTTGTGGTCTGATCCAAATGCAAACCTGGCATGTACTATAGGGTGAAGTAACCTCTTTGGTTCTCAGGTTAAGAGTTAAATTAATTGGTTAGCTAGTTGTTTCTGGACTCATTATATATAGAACAAGATGTGAATCTTGTATTCCCGCTGATCAGATCAAACAAGCAGTTGACAATGAAATTCTGTAACAAATCAAATTTTGAGATGTCTTTTTAAGGTCATCTCTATGCAGACTGTGTTGGAATAGCTCAGAGTCCCATTGTTTGAGTTACAATAAAGTTACAGCTCTAAGTTAACTGGAATGCCCAAAAAGGGGTATAGTGAGTGAACCAGTTCAAAGAGCCAGCCCTTTTTTATTATTTGGATATGAAAAAGGAGACCTAACTATGCATGCATTAGTATTTTTGTTACTACAGCTTTTGATTTTCCCATTAACTGTATAAAGGCAATGAAGTGAATGAAACTTTATTCTTAATGTAAGCAAAACTTAAAAGAGCCAGTTTGGTGTAGTGGTGAAGGTGCAGGCTTAGAAACTAGGAGATGGTAAGCTCTAGACCAGTCTTGAGCACAAAAGCCGGCTGGGTGACTTTGGGCCAATCACTCACTCTTCGCCCAACTCACCTCACAAGGTGGTGGTTGTTGGGAAAATAGGAGAACGGAGTATTAGATAGGTATGCCTATAGATTTGAGTGGGAAGCTGGAGATGGAAGGAGTGTTGATGTTCACCGCCTTGAGTTTCTTATAAAGTAATACAAATGGGATAAAAAATGTAATAAATCTTAAGGCAAAACTCATTTTCACTAATACTTAGTAGAAACAATACTCATGGATTGATCCCAGTATATATATGACACTGGATTTGAACAGAAATTGCTCTCAGTGTTACATTTTTTTTATACCTGATAATGAATTACGTTTATGAATCTTTGTGGAGTAAAAAGATTAGTAGTAATTGACCTTTTTGGTCAGTGAAAAATGTGGTATTGAAGTTCTCACAAGTTCTGGTTTCATATGCTTCGCACCTGTCCTGTACAACATGCTCTTTGGTTTGTGTTGAGGTGAACAAAGGGCACCTGTGATCTGTTGCCAAGACCTTCCTTGGTGTTTGAGCTACAACAACATGCAGTTGGTGAAAGACTTGGAATCCATAGCTAATACTACTTTGGAACTTTTGGAGAGGGGCGACCTATGTCTGGTCCTGGAATCTGGGTTGTGCAGAGTGCTTGATTTTGGAAGATAGGTGTTAGATTAGATCAGGCTTTCTCAATCTTTGTTTGCAAAAAGCCCCCTTCCAACCATGTTATTCTTTCTCCCCCATCTAGATCCAATTACTGGATGCAGATATGGGACAGTAACTGGGGTATATTCTGAGTTCAACAAGGCAGTAGTTTCACCTTGCCTTTCTGTGGCCTCCTTAAAGTTAAAGGAGACCCTGCCAGTCGCGACCGACTCTAGGGTGCGGTGCTCATCCCCGTTTCTAAGCCGAAGAGCCAGTGTTCATCCTGGGACGGCTCCATGATCATGTGGCCGGCATGACTGGACGCCTAAGGCACACGGACACTGTTACCTTCCCACCGGAAGGGGCGGTACCTATCTATCTACTTGCGCTTGCACGCTTTTGAACCGCTAGGTGGGCGAGAGCTGGGGTGGAACAGCAGGCACTCACCCTGCTGCGCGGCAATGCTGGGTCGCGATCCCCGGGCTGCCGACCTTCCAGCCGGCAAGCTGAGCTCTTAACCACTTGCGCCACCGCTCCCCTGTAATGCATGTGACCTATGCATGGGTCCTTTTTGTGGATTTCAGCTCAGTGTTTAACACCATCATCCCAGCCATTGTTCACTATAAACTGAGACAAACAAAATATTGTGACAAAGAAATTCTTTTTTTGTATAGAAACATGGGCTACATGTGAAAAACTGCAGTACTTTCTCCTGTGTGCTGCTAAACATGATTCAGGAAAGCATGTCATCTTACTTTCAGTGTCAGTGATTTAAGTAGCTAAATGTTTTCAGCAGTTGAAAATTGCTCTCCAATTTCTTTATTGATCTCTTTAACATATATATTAGAGGAGAGAGATTCATTCATTGTCTTCTGGCAGATTCTGCACCCTTTGCAGTTCTTGGAGATGATTATAGATAATTCAGTGAAATGATATTGAAGAGGTCCATCTCCCAAAATCAAGGGTGTTGATTTCACTTTAATGAGCTGGAGAGCATCTGGTAATTACACATCTAAGGCAGGCCAACAGAGTAAATAGCAGCTCCATTGCAAAGGGGCTGGCAAGAAGAAATCTTAAAAATACTCCACATTAGCATTTGGCATGCAAATTAAAAATGGGGGAAAGGATCTAAAAGAAATGAGCCAACAAATTGTATTTGTTTGACAAACATTAGAAGGCATCCAAAAATAAATTATGCTGTGTGTGTGTGTGTTCGTAAATGCTATTTAGTTTTCCAAATGCTACTAAAGAGGAAGATGCCTGGCAAGGAAGCAAGGATCATTGAGGAAGCCAAAATGCATCCATATGGATACCAAATCCATAGATTAGAGTTGAGTCCTTTCCAATCCTTTAATACATTAGCTATATAAACGACAACTAATTGAAGCCCCACAAAAAAAGATTGGTGGTTCAAAGCAATTGGGCTTCAAAGAAGATTGTGTAAGCATTGCTACATTTCTTGGTAGTGAGACGTCAAGTAAATATGTAGTGAAAATTAAAATAGATTGATGGAAAACCAATAATGAGAAATCTAACCATTCTCTAGAATAGTTTGCATTTGCATGCTTTTTTTTACCTTTGTTTCTCTTTGATCACTATTTTGCCAAATAAAATATTTTGAAAGCCCATAAGGAGATCATGATCAAACCGTAACACATAAGAATAAAGAAGCAATGGCAATTTGTCGTATGCCTTTGCACAAACCATACTGCAGTGTTATAAAGTTTTGTACAGCCACAGATAACATTTTAGAAAACAATAAGAATAGAAGGCAACATTTATTCCCAATGTTACAGTAAAAGAATTTCAACTGCTTTGAAAGCAGCAAATGTGCTATAAAGATTTTCATCTAAAAACACAGAAATTGTGCTGTAAAAATCCAAGCAGCATCTCAGGAGGTATTCTGCAAGCAAATATTGGAATTTCCTACTGAATAATGGTCTTGTAGCAGCAACAGCTTCAAAAATCATCATAAATCATCCTAAATCTTATAGCTGAGTCCTGTTTATTTGGGAATAAAACCCAATAAATTGTATATTATTTAAATCATAGAATTATAGGTCTGGAAGGGATGTGGGAGGGCTTCTAGTCCAACCTCTGCCCAAGACAGGAGTCTTTATATCATCCAAGACAAATGGTTGTCCAACCTTTTCTTGAAACCTCCAATGATGGAGCATCCACAAAAGGATGCAAATTGTTCCATTACTTAATAGTTCTCACCTCAGGAAATTCTCATTCCAAGTTGGATATCCCTTTGATGAGCTTCCACCCACTGTGTTAAATGTCCTGCCCCCAAGAGAATAAATCAATGCCCTCTTCCCTGTGACAAGGGCTCAAGCATTAGAAGACTGTTATCATGTTTCCCCTAAGTATTCTCTTTGTTAAACTAAATATACCTAGTTTCCTTAGTTGTTATTCAAATGATTTGGCCTCCACACCCCTTATCATCTTTGTTGCTCTTCTCTGTCCTCTTTCTAGAGTCTTAGCATCTTTTTGTATCCTGGTGACCGGAAATGAACAAAATATTTTAAATTGTTCTCACTAGTGCAGTACAGAGCAGTATGATCCCTTTCTGTGATCTTGATGTTATCCCTCTGTTGATGCAGCCTAGGAGTACATTTACTTTTTTTGGTCCAGGGAATCTTCTACAGGGATGTGGCATTTCATCAGAGATAATTTTTGGTGAAACAAATGCCAGGTGGTGGGAGGAGGCACAGAGAAATATGGCTTGGGTTAAACATTTCCCCCTAGTTTGTATACTGTTTTTTCTCTACTCTCCCATTGCACTAGTCTACAAAGAGCTCACATTGACCTTAAGATATATAACTAATTCATTATTATTATATAATATTATAAACATCTGAAAATACATTTTTTTGATTTATAAATAAAAATAAAAATCTGAACATCAAAATTGAATGATTATTGTATAAACTGATTGTGGTGGTCCCAGTGGTTATTGGCATACTGGGTGCCGTACTAAAAAAATCTTGGACAACACTTAGAAAATCTGCACATTGACAAATCTTTCATCTGTCAGTTACAAATGGCCACACTACTTGTATCTGCACATATACTACACTGATACATTATTTGATGCATATGAAGATCCAACACCAGCTAAAGAATTTGTGACTTTGCATTGTGATAAACAGATAATGATAATATGCATGCAATATAAGTATGCCTTTGTGAATCAGGTTTAAACCTTTCAGCCAGCAAAAAAAAAAAATCACACCAGAAGAAATGTTAAACTAAGTTTGTGGGGGGGAGGTGAGAAAGTTATAAATGCCAACTAGTGCAGATTAGTTAATTCAGGCACACAATTATGTCAAATATTTACTCTCATCACTAAACCTAGACAACTTGTAATGGATGTGTGGGTGTGCATGTATATATGTCACATACATTGGCATCTGTCAATATAATTGTCCTCTACAGCAACGTTCTCTTCAAAATCCATAGAACTCAATCTTGCTGCCTTTTAGAAAAGTTTTAAAAACATGGCAAGATTTTATTATTTTCATTCCTTTTTTATGACATATTTTAACCCACTTGGGGCATTGCCTTGAGTCACATATGACTAGGTATAATAACTCTTTATTATCCATCCATCATCTATCTATCTATCTATCTATCTATCTATCTATCTATCTATCATCTATCTATCTATCTATCATCAACACACATGGCTGGGATTCCTATAATTGCTACAACAGAATAAGTACAATTGAATTTAACAGAAAGTTCACAGGATTTATGGAGAAATATTTTTCCACTTAAGTGTCAAAGAAAAATCTGCTTTGTGACACAGAACATTTAAAGAAATGTATGCTAGAGAAACAAGTGTATAAATGCCACATTCATTTTTACAAATATCTCCTTTTGGTCTTTTGCCAATGAAAAACACATAACTTGAAAACCTTTACTGCTGCATCATAACTTGGCTGAAAGTAGCTAGGAGTACTTTAATTCACTAGAGAGCATTAGGACTTGTCTTGAAATCTGGTTCAGCAGTGAGACCAAGACAGAGGTCAAGATAAAAACATTTCTATGACAGTCAGGGTTTCGGCACCAGAGAATTGTCTGAATGTCAAGCTGAAGGTCTAAATACAGGGTAAGGAGAAAGAATAAGAGGAATACAAAAACAGAGCTAGAAATTTGTTTCCAAGAGAGAGAAAAAGACGTAGAGGTCACTTTTACATAAAGTGCTCAGTGACAGCATTATTGCCCTTTCCTCCCAAGGGGACATGCTGATTGCTTATGTTCTGCTTCATAGCAGCTAGCTCGGGCCCTGCCAGGATCTGGCCTCTCATTATCTAAATCAGTCCCACATTCACATATTCATTGCCACACAGAGCTGCAACAGGATCTTCAGGCTGATGTATTTCATACATTGATGTAAGAACATAACATTTTATTTCCCTTGCCATAAATATACAGTTTTTTCTTCTTCTCCTAACCACCCCATAGGTTTATGAGACATTTTACAAAGCCCTCCATTACTTTCACATTGCAGCTAGGCTTGCAAACACAGAAACACAGAGGGACACCTGTCTAGAATAAAAGAGGGAGCCTGTATTCCAAAAAGGCTTACATATGGGAGATCGAGACATCCTAACAGTAAGTTACAAGATATGTGTCTTCTGTATCCCTTCCCAAGCAGCATTCCATAGAATAATAAAAGACTACATATCAAAAGTCAAGTTGATCCTATCTAATGATTCATCAAAGGAGGCTGACAAAAAAACAGGGGTCAACTACAACAAAAAAAGAGAAGCTAAAGATATGAAATCAGGAAGAGAGGAAGTGAGAGACACAATAAATACGAAATACTATGCTGGAATAGTGTTAGAATTGAGAAAGCCTTTTGGATAAAAGGTGAAATGTCTTCTACTTGAAAAATCCAGTCCAGATGCCTGTTTTTTAAACTTTTGTTGCAATGCAATTACCCTGGACGAGTGAGAGTCTTCACAGACAGATATATGTTCCTTACAAAATGCCTGCAGAGGATCAAACTAGAAGTGTTTGATATATAATGAGAGCTACAAAAACATTTTTCATCTCTGGTTACTAAGATGGAGAAGGCTCATAGACACTTTTCCAGTACTCAGTATCACTTGATCCCACTGCTTTTACTTATGAGTGTGAAGCCAGATTTCCCATTTGGAAGGAGAATACCTATATGTATTTGAATATTGTCTTCTTTTCTGTTATATGCCCAAAGATGATAGTCAGAGGAGTTGACAGAAGGACACATGGATAATATGTTTCCATGGACACATCAGCTCATCTGAAGAGGATCATAGCCAACTTCAAAAAACTTCCAAATCTTTTTTAGATGGTAACATGATGATTTCCTCAGGAAATATTCTATGCTGTAAAACTTAACATTTACGAATAAATCAGGGAAGACAAAAGTGTAAACTCTCATTTGGTCATGCATTCCACTGAATGATTTTAGGCCAATCAATATCTATCAGCTAGCCTGCCTCACAGTACTTTATCCTTTTGTGGTGAGTAAAAACATAAAGTTACCTCTCAGAATCACCTTATTATTGTTTGTAAGCTTTAGAATGACATTGGGTGGATCAGAGATGGAAAGTAGATGTTAAGCTTTTCACCAAAAAGGAGATGTTTGAGATAGGATCACTGCTTTTTAAATTTACATTAAGGCTTTTGCAGAATTTCACCTGCTTCACCCAGTTTCTGTGTTTTAGGACATGCAAGTGGTTCAAAATACTAAGAAATCATGCCATCAGCTTTCAGCAGCAGTGATCAAGAAAAGCTTCAGGTTCTGAAAAGAAGGGGCTCTAGGATTTCATGTGGAATAAAAAATAATTGAAGGGAAGGAAGTGAGCTCCCAAGAGATATTTTCTTCCATGCTGGGATAATGCTTTATATTGGTAATGCTTTCTATTCCTACATTTACCAGTGAATCTAATATGATTTCAGTGTCAGATGAAGGACATACTTCTCTTTAGTAAATTATCTGTTTAACTGAATAGTTTTCATCTAGCTTTGTCTATTTTTAACTACTCTATTTTTACATAATCCTTCAACAATAGCTCAGTCTGTGCTTTGAAAAATGGCCTATAGGTCATATAAATGGATCAGTACCAATATGCGTGATACAAAATACCTTGCTGTGAGCATTGCTATTCCCAAAAAATCCTGGAAATACAGTTAAAAATCCCAACATGAAGACACCTGCATCACATATATAGTATTATTAGATATTACTGGGAAAGAAAAGAAAAAGAGAATGAGATAGCAGACATGTAATCTCTTGCTAGATGTATTAAATTAAATATATTAAAATACTTTTAGTCAAATCCCTAAAAGATTACAAAGCCAGCGACTGAGAAAATATAATCTCCTTCTGAGCATTCTTCACGTTTGAGGATGAATGTTTAAAATATGATTCTATTTGTATGCTATATTTTGCAATTTAGATACTGCTAAGTTATTGTTCATTTTATTCCTTCTCTTCTTTCCCTCAGAGAAGCTCACAGCAGTTAACAGGACAAGAGTTGAAAAGAATCTTAAACAAAATCAGTACAAAACCTGTTATCCTTAAAAACAAAGACTAAAAATAAAGCAGATTCCCAAGTGTTCTGGACTCATATATCTCCTGGAGAATGTAAGTAAACCCTCTCTTTTTAATAATGATTTATTTAAATTATTTGTAAGCCAATCACTTCATCAGTCTCTAAATGGCTCATACAACAAAACATCATCAGACCTCCAAGCTACAAAAATCATATAAAATTATATTGTAAATATACTAGACACTTACATAAGGGTATAGTGATCAAAATTTTGATAATCTGCCTCAAATGTTGCCTTTTCATTTCTGATCATTTGCTAAATCATAAATCTAAATCAAAATAAGAAAACTATCAAAGTATAATCATGTTGCTTTTACTTCCATCTTAAACTCTAGGTATCCAATACAGTAGATTACTTACTGCAACAAGTTAAATCTAATGGAGATTTAAAGGGGTGACCAGGAGTTTTCTTCATAAACTAACTGTACTATTGTAGAGTTAGTATAGTTAGATAGTTAATGAAGAGAAGAAAATCCACAGCCAGTCTAACTATCAAAATTTCACTTAACAGTATGGCAATAGCTGATCTAGAGTCCTTTGTGATTATGCCATGAAAAGTTCATTAAACCACCTTCAGTAACAGATTTGGAGGGGGAGATTATTGTTGTTTCTGCTAAAGGTCAGAAAGAATATCAACCATCAGGCCTTTGAGAACCTCCTGCCCCATTAGAATGAAATGTCTTCCCTGCCTAGCAATTTTTTAAAAAAAAAATGCATTTTGATGACACAAACACACATCTGCAATGTAGAGTAGAGTACATAATTAAGGCATCCCTTCATGCAACTGAGAAAATCAGCAATTGAAAATAAAGGCTGTGACACAATGTATTCATTACTCTTTCATATGCCAAAAGTCTATTTGCTCTTGGTAATCAGAACAAAATAGAACCAAAAATGGCTCCTTCATGAGTTGTACAATTATCAGCATGATTGCTTTTTTTTTTTTTTTTGGTAAATAAAGGCACCATGCTATTTATTCTTGCCTGCTCTACATAGTTTATACAACATTTATATGTAATAGAAACTTGTATTTTCTTTCATGTCAATTAAAAATCAGACAGTTTCAGCACGATAAAAGGCACTGATTTCTGGCATGAGTTTTCACTGGCAAAAGGCTAGTTTGTGACATTATACTCAACATGTTCTTGACTACACAAAAATATAATGTCCCCGTAGAAATCTTATTCTTTAAAATATTATAGGATATTGTTCTTCCTTACAAGAAATACAAAATAATTAAAAGTAAATTACAAATACTTTGGCCAGTGTCCGACAGCTGATTGCTATATCCTTTTCATATTTGCTGATGAATAGAGAACGTCCGTAGTGAAGAAATCTAGCATTTGTGTTAGAGAACAAAACGTCATATATATTATGTTAATGCATCATTCCCTTTATATTTTAGGTTAATGCCATTGCCTATGTAGTTCAAATTAGGGCTGTCTCTCCTACTAGGCAGAGTGGATCAAGAGTAGGAGTGGATCAAACTATGTGGTATGCTCTTTACCACAAAGTTGTCTGTTCTCAGGCTAATGGAATTATATTATATATTGCTAATGGAATTATAACTATATTGCTAATATCAAATTAAGAATTAATTAACTTCACATTCAGTCAGCTTTTGTCTGTGAAATAGAGGGAGCATTGACATCTTGCCCATTACTTTCTATAAGCTGATCAGGTAGGTGTAGGAAAACACCCTCATTTGCAGCATTACCAAAAAAAATGGTAATGGTATATGAGAATAATCTTGGGAAACAAGAGGAAGACCATACAGTAGACTACAGTCAGATAAGAGGCAGCTAAGCCAACAAAAGGAAAGGGGGCATGGCAAACATCTCAGAAGGGTTCCTCCCCAGTTCTTTGGATTGTAAAAATGAGGAGAATCATTGATTACAATTAATTAATTGATTGATAATGAGGAGGGAGAAGAAAGGTACTTTCAGACTTGCAAGATTCTGTCACTATAACCTTACAATAAAGTGAGAGCTGGCACTTCTGGGTGTGCGTCTTGTCTGAACTATGCCACAAGGCTGACAGAAAAACCAAAGAATTCAATAAAAACAGAATAGAGTGAAACTTGTTAGTATAGTGTCCAAAAAATGAGGAGTCTAGCACTTTTTTCAACTAACAAATTTTATTAAAAGGCATAAGTTTTTGTGAACTATCCCCTACTTCATCATATGCATAGACTGATATAAGATTTGATTTTTACTGCAAAAATACATTGAACGAGGCTAGAAACCGAAAGATTGTGAATTCTAGTCCTGCCTTAGCCATGAAATCTAGTTGGGTGACTTGAAGCCACTCTCTCAGGTCAATTCATCTCACACAATTGTTGTTGTGGGGGAAATAGGAGGAGGAAGATGTATTGGATATGTTGCCACCTTGGGTTATTTGGGAAAATAATAAAAGCAGGATAAAAAAAGATAAAGGGAAAGGTTTCCCCTTTCAGTCATGTCTGACTCTAGGGGAAGTGCTGAAGAGCCAGCATTGACCAAAGTTGCTTCCATGGTCATGTGGCCAGCATGACTATATGCCAAGGTGCACGGAACGCTCTTACCGTCCCACCAATTTAGGTGGTGCCTATTTTTCTACTTGCATTTTGCATGCTTTCAAACTGCTAGGCTGGGAGTTGCTGGGGCGAATAATGGGAGCTCACCCCATTACGCAGTGCCTGGGTCTTGAACTCAGACTGCTGACCTTCTGGCCGGCAAGCCCAGCATCTTAACCGCTAGGTTACTGTGCCCCACAAAGCCAGGGTACAAATAAATAAATAAACTATAAATAATTGTTAATCGATAAGGTTGGTGTAATTTGTAGCTTGCATCTGCAGAAGCAACTTGTCTCCTCTGCCCTTTCTCCTCACCCCTATCCCTATTTAAATCTATCCGCTCTTTGCATCTGGCAGAAGTGAACTGTGCTTCATAGCTTTTAATAACATGTGTTAGTCAGAAACCATCAGATTCTCTCTGTGAAACTGAATTCAAGTTATAGCCATCGAGATTGCTGCAAAACACGGGAGTTTAAGCTGGGCGTGTAGAACGGTTGTGGTTTAATCTAAAAATCCCACTTTAAACATCATTTCGTTTCATAAACAAATGATTATTCCTTGCAACCTCTAGGCCAGCAGGTGGCATTATCTTACCTTTTCCAGTTGCTCCATGCATGCGTTATGAACCACAATCTTGCACGCCGCACATTTTCTTCTAACAGCCGACTTCTGAAACGTGAGCAAAAGGAAAGCAAAGCAAAGGGAAGTGTCCATTTGTTCAGGGATGTGCATGTATAATAAACATTCTCTATTCTTAATTGCTCTATACCCAAAATACATCTGCAAAAAAAAGTGTATCAAAAGAAGTAATGTTGTTGACTTATGTTTTTATTTTTCTTGCCAGACACAAAGAGCAAAATTTTGTTCTTTCTCCTCCAGTTTTTCTCCACAGCAACAACCCTGTGAAGTTGGTTAGACATGATAATACCTGGCCCAAAATCACTCAGTGAATTTCCATGCCTGGATATGGATATAACCTAGACTTCCTGGTTCTAATCCAACCACTACACCACAATGGCTTAAAGCAAGAAAACAAAAAACTGAAAATTAATCTTACCCAGATCTGATGAATACAGAGAAAAACTAGCTGTTCATTTCATCTTGGAAGATGAAAATGCATTAGGAAAAAGATTTCACCCACAGATTTGTTAATCAATGGAGGGATTTCAGATGAAAGAAGCATTCCTATCTCCTACCTCAAAACAAGTACAATCACTATTATTCAGGCTGATGTATTTTAAGGAAGGAACATTTCAGTGTACCTTTGCTAAGTGCACTGCTTTTGCCAATTTGATGTGAATAATTTTCCTAAAAAAAACTAAATCCAGAAACATCCACTGGAGACTAAGGACAATATGTAAATGTATTTATTTGCAAGCAAATATAAGCTGAGCAATTTCTCAGGGAAACGTTGAGCCCAAATTCATTTCATTAGAAATGAAAACAGAAATGGAAACGTCCTGCCCCTGGCAAAGCCACTCATGACTCATTAGCCATGAGTAACAGCTCAGTTTTTAAAACTCTTTTTCCATCCTCTTAAGAATAAGCTGAACAAATGCACACTGCAAACTAGCTTTTGAAGCCTCCCCATCTGGCAATTCTGTCATTAGAAACTGATCAAGAGAGAAAAAGCTCTGAGCCTCTGTGAACTCCACACTCCTAATGCTTTCCAAGAACAGACTGGTCACATTTTGTAATACAAATGCATTGACCAACATTCTTATAAATGTCCAATCTTATTCTTAAACACTGCACCACTGAGCATGGTTTCTTCGTTATTTCATGGTCTCCTTCTTTTCTACAGCTGGATTTCTAATGAAAATTATTATCATGGCAAATAAAGAGATGCATCAGAACATTACATCGGAGTATTACAAATTCTATTAGGATTCTGTACTATGTTTGCATATGTTAGATTTTCCCAAGCTAAACACTCATCCTATGGTTAAGGATGTTTAACCATCCTGCTTCAAGCATAATATATCCAACGTTGTTTCTAACGTTAGAAAGTTTATTTTCCTGTTCATTTCACGAAAGGGGCTTTATAAAGATGTTGATGGCCTTTTTGACCCATAATATCAGTAGGAGCTACTGCAGGTGCAGAAGTAAGTAGTGGCTCAGAAAAAAAAATCACAACAGGGTGATAAAGGATGACAGAAAGGGGCCTTGATGGAAATAAAATTCAACGGATATGGGTGGAAAGAAGTCTTGGCATAATTCCAGACCATTGATACAAATTGACTATGCTGGCACAAATGAAATAATAGAATTTAAAAAAAAAATAAACCATTTTTTTGGAAAAAATGATTAGTTGAGTAATAGTTAATTTGCACACAGTGCGGGAAGCTTGTAGATATGAGTGCAATTCATACTTTTCCATTCACATGCAGTAAATATGCAGGGACTCTATTTGATAGGTGCCAGTGACAAGGCCTGCCTCTTCATCCTATTGTATGTGCCTTCACTTGATTTTTCACTTGACCTTTTTCACGGGCCCAGTGCTCATAAAATACATAGTCAAAATATCCAAAATATTTTCAAAATAGCAGCATATACCTTACTTTACAATTAACAGTTTTGATAATACTTTATTTTCAGCAATCCACTCCAAATCCATTGCTAGGATTTGGCAGATACCACCAATGAATGGAGTTTTTTGCTATTTTAGATTTGTTGCTTACAAACTTATACAGTGGTACCTCACAAGACGAGTAACTCGCAGGACAAGAAACTCGCAGGACGAGCAAAAAATTTAATCAAAAA
>JANHZU010009041.1:24125-35547 GCA_032468055.1 Acrochordus granulatus | reverse complement strand
TTTTCAATGGAATTTTATGTAGAAATGATTGTCCCTAATATCTGAAACAAGTAACAATGATTAATACACAGTATAAACTAACCAGCATTTATGAATCCGCTCTGAGGCAGATTCTGGTCATCGGCTGCTGCTTAGCCGGCTGCTATCTGGACTGCCCTGTTGGATTGGGAGGATCCTCTGCCACCACCACTCAAGGCAAAATGGCCTTTTTCCTTTTCTGGGGGTCTTTCCCATGTGATTTGGTAATGTTTCTTATCATAACCTGCCTCTGTGCTATGAGAGAGGAGAAGAGATGGGCAGGAGGGGGGAGGGCTGTCTGTGTGTGTGTGAGAGAGAGTAAGTGAGTGACAGGGAAGATGGAGGGCCAGTCTTCCTACACTTTGAGAAGATTCCCAGCTGATATGAGGGAGATGAGAGGGAGGAGAGGAGGGGGAAGGTTATTGCTTGGAAGGAGAATCTGGAGTCTGAATCTCAGCAGTTCTTTCTCTTCAATGACTTTCACTTAAGTTATGCTTTTTACACAGTGAGAGAGAAGAACCATCAGCTCCGTTGTGAGATTTCCCACGTGAGCTCAACATGTGGTGCTCATCTTGCAAGTTGCCGCTCGTTGACTGAATTAAATTTTATAAAAAATTTTTGCTTGTCTTGAAAAAGCTCATGAACCGAGGTGCTCACAATCCAAAGTTCCACTGTATATAGTCTTATAATGTTGGCTGGTTGTCTTTCTGAGTCTGCTTAGTAGAAGGCATGCAAATCAACTCTGATCCAATTCAAAATGTTGATTCTATATGATTTGAGAATTCAAAGTGATTCAAAATATTTGATTGATTTAATTCAGTTTTCTAACCATATGGTTCTCCAAATGGAGGCATACCATTTAATTTGGTAATTCTATCCAGATTATTTATTCAGTGTGAAAAAAACAATTTTATTCAGAGTTTCCATCAAATTTTCTTGGATTCAAACCTCCAGAATGAATTTTTGCATGGCTACTGTCAACCTCCTTTCAAGTCTATCTACCAAAGATAATTCTACTGCTGACTCAAATAAGCCTGTAGTATTTATTAAAAGGGACTGGGAAATACAATAAAACTATCAGTACTATTGTGTCATTTCTATTTTTCCTTAGATAAAGTATAGCTCTTGACTGTCCATACAGTATGTTGAGACAAATAAATTGTAGAGATATATTTGTCTATTATTTCATGTTAGTTGAAGCATCCTCATAGCCATAAAAACATAATCTATCATCTAGTTGTAATTAACATTGCATTATTTTTTTCAAATTGGAAAAATGGTATATTTCTTACATTCTAAATTAATGATTTTTTGGAATCTACTCCAGATCAAAATATTATATAGCACCAGTTTGTTAACCTCTTACTTCCATCTGTCTGTGAAAAGAAATTTCAAATCAAAATGTGTGTAAGCTAAGCTAGCTCATAGTACTTGTCTCTATCCAGACTGTCATTCAAATCTTAGATACATAATCAAAAAGATGCAATTTAGTATAATGCAAATATTTAAATATCTACAGCAAACATACAGGATCTAACGAAATACATGAGAATCATACATTTATGAACATTCTGACAAGAGTTGCATTCCATGAGATTTATTAAACAAGTTTAATAAATAAAGAAAAATAAATAAAGGTATGATCATGAACAAATTATTCAATATTGCTTAATTCAAACAAATGTGATATTGGTGGTATACAGTTGGTTTCACAAGAAAATTATTAGCAAAAGAAGAATACAGTAATTAATAGCAATGTGCACTTTTCCCCTCTATACATGGACAAAATACCAGCTGTCAGTATCTAGATAGTATGTTTAGTATTATGTATACAGGTGATTTACAATTGTTTAAGAATAAAATAAATTGTGACTTTATAAAATCACAAAATCCTGGAGTAGAACCTTGGTCAAAGTGGAGTAACTAACATATCTCTTTTATTTTCTGAGCATTCAGAGGAAATATTCAAGGAGAGGAGAGGAGAGGGGAAGGGAGGGGAGGGGAGGACACCATAAACTTTAACATCATGAGTCTTTTCCCACTGACTCACAAAGCTGTTTAGAAAATACAGTATATTCCATTTCCTTAGAACTTTTAGAAGTACGCAGTTTTCCAATAATCTATGAATACAAATGTGGTGGATTACAGCAAAGATATGTATGTATGCTGTGTGTATGTGTGTAGCAGAAATTCTGTAATATTTAAAGGATGCAGTATATTCTTGAACTTTTCTTAAACCATAATGTTTGATCTCATAATGCAGGTAGCTTGTTCCTGGACAGATGTGGACTAATTTGAGTGAACGTGCCTCCATTGGGATCCCGAGGCAGTACAGTGTTCAAGGAACCATTATAACTAATGGGTCGTTTCTAATTGTACTAATTACCCTAATAATATCTTGATAGTATATCCTAGCAAGGTAAAATCTGCATCTTGGTCATTCATAGACTTCTTAGATTCTGATGGCACTAAGAGACTGCTGAGAGATTGAAGTACATAAGTGGATGTGGTTGCCAAGCAAATAAAAGTATCTTTCTCCAGCAAGAACAGGTAAAAAGTTTGCCTTCAAAGATGAATTTCACCTTCCAGAATGGTGGCTGCATTTTATTTAAACAGATGCCTTTCTCTCATTTTTCTGTTTTATTTAAATTTTTAGTAATTTTCAACAACATTCAAAAACAAAACATAAAACATAAAATACATGATAAAACAACACATAACAAATAAAGCAATATATATATTACAGGACAAAACAAAGGGAAAAATGGGGGGAAACAAACCCTTTCTCATGTAACATTCCCAACCTAACTCTGTATAGATATTTTTCCACAACACATATGGAAAAGGCTATTCAATTGGGGTGATAATCCATCAGCTACAGTATCTAGGCAAAGAAGAATGACACAGATTTTGACCCTCAGTCTGTTATAATCTCTTTTTCTTTCTATAATAAAAGCAGTGACTACAAGCAGAGGCAAACTCAGCATTATGAAGAAGGAGACAGACGTCTTGAGGGTAAATGCTGGCAGCAGGGAAGGAGAGTGAGATACTGAAGGGTGCAGCCAGGTGTATCATTTGGCCAGCATTCATTCCGTCATGTGGCCTGTCTCCCTCTTTCCAGACCAGGCTGTTCTCTTCGGGTACAGTGGTGGATGCATCTCAGCCAGCACTGCCACAATATTCAACTGCGATGTAAAGAGAATGGGAAAAGCTACCATCTTGTTGCTCACTTCGTGTAGTAAAATATATTTAGACGGGTCTGGTTTCAAAAATGCATGAACACAAACTTCAAAGGTGTTCCCTCTTTGGTTACTATGTGTGAACACGCAAAGCTTTTGATGGAATACTAAGTGATATTTGAGTGGTCATGAATGGTAGGGAGCTGGATCTCTTTGTAGATCAAATCATTTCCCCTTTTGCATTTTATATATGTGTCTATCTATATATCTAAACTCTTTTAATAACAGTGAGAAGAATGAGTTACATGCTTTCATTTTTTGAAACAGAACACTTAAAAAGCAGCTTAGATTTGGCTTGATTTTTCTTAACAAAAATCATTTTAATTGAAATTGCTTTAAATAAAAACAAGCTTTCAGATTCTTAAAAAAACATAGATTATCCTCCTTCAATCCTCTTCACATATATTGAACTATAATACTCATCAACCACAACCATATAATTGTAGGCCTATTAGTCACATGTATTGGGGGTTGGTTGGAAAGTACATTTAATGTACAACGGTTAGAGTTGAGATGAGCTAGTCCAACATATCTAATGGGCACAAGGTTGGGAAGGGATGAAAGATAATAAGATAATCTATTTTTAATTATTCTTTTTCTTTTTAAGAAACCTGAGGGTAGGTGATACAGAATAATTTGGCTCTGTGAGTCAGTGGGAAAAGACACATGATGCTAAAGTTTATGGCATACTCAGCTAATTTTTTTAAGTCATAAAACCAACATAATTTAGCATTCAAGCTGTGCTAAATGCTCCTATCCACAATTTAAAGCTAGGCCTACTTTTCTGCCATCCTTGACTGAAGAGAAATTGTCAAAGTGATTAGAGAGAAGAGACTCATCTGTTTCCACAGTCTCCTCCTTGTAGAATTAAAAAGTGGGAGGTGGAGGAATTTTCTATTTCATTAAAATAGGTCCATTGCCTCTAGCAAACTGCTGATGAAAGCAACTCTAAAACTTATACCTAAAGGCAAAATAGATACTAAATTGTGAGATCTTACAGCTCAGCCCTTGCCAGGGGCTTGTCCATCTCTCATGATCAAGATGTTCTACTTTATCCTCACTCAATGGGCAGCCGGGAATGAGCAGAGCAGGATAATAAGGCACCATTCTTTTTCCTGAGGTTATTCCTACTCAAGTCAAAAGCAGACACAGCACTGTGCTCCAGAGATTCCTTCATTAAAAGCAAAAAAGTATTCCTGACATGTCATCATAAATGTAAGGGACTTTTTCTCTTTAAAAAAAGAAACAATGATAAAGGGAACTGAAGAGGATGTAATTTTGATGAGTAGAGTTTACTGACAAATTGATGTGAAACATCCTAATCCAAAGGCCATACCCCATTGCAACCCAATTTAATCAAAGATACACACAAAACAGATATGTGATAAGAAAAAGGCCAAGCCACCATACAAATACTGCTGTAAAATAAAGTTTTTATAAGTAGTGGAATGGGGAAAACCAGAATGATTATCTTCCATTTTTAATTGTAAACACATGCAGAGAGAGAAAGAAAAAATAGCATTCAAATTTGCTTCCACTAGAATGAGTGTAAATTCTAATCACAAAGTAGGGTAATGCCAAAGAATGTTGAAATTTCTACAAAATTTCATTCATTTCACATGTTAGCAAGGTTATGCTCAAAATACTGCAAGCTAGGCTTCAGCACTATGTAAACCAAGAACTACCAAAAGTACAAGCTGGGTTTTGAAGGGGTAGAGTAACTACAGATCAAATTGCCAACATTTGCTGGATCATGGAAAAAGCGAGAGAATTCCAGAAAAACATCTACTTCTGTTTGATTAACTAAGCTATGATTGTGTGGACCACAACAAACTCTGGCAAATTCTTAAAGAAATAGTAGTACCAAACTACTTTACCTGTCTACTGAGAAACCTATATGCTGATCAAGAAGCAACAGTTAGAACTGGACATGGAACAAATAATTGGTTCAAAATTTGGAAAGGAGTATGACAAAGCTGTATATTGTCAACCTGCTTATTTAACTTATATGCAGAGTACAGTTTGCAAAATGCTGGGTTGGATGAATCACAAGCCAGAATTAAGATTGCCAGGAGAAATATAAACAACTTCAGATATGCAGACAATACCACTCTGATGGCAGAAAGTGAAGAGGAACTCAAGACCCTCTTCATGAGGGTGAAAGAGGGGAGTGCAAAAGCTGGCTTGATACTCAACATTAAAAAAACTAAAATCATGGCATCCAGTTCATAACCTCCTGGCAAATAGAAGGAGAAAAAAATGGAGGCAATGACAGATTTAATCTTCTTGGGCTCCAAGATCACTGCAGACGGTGACTGCAGCCATGAAATCAAAAGACGTTTGCTCCTTGGGAGGAAAGCCATGGCAAACCTAGACAGCATATTAAAAAGCAGAGACATCACCTTGCCAGCAAAGGTCCATACAGCCAAAGCTATGGTTTTCCCAGTAGTAATGTATGGCTGTGAGAGTTAGACCTTAAGGAAGGCTGAGCATTGAAGAACTGATGCCTTCAAATTGTGGTGCTGGAAAAGACTCTTGAGAGTCCCTTGGAGTGCAAGGAGATCAAACCAGTCATTCTTGAAGGAAATTGACCTTAACTGTTCAGGACAAATACTGAAGCTGAAGCTCAAATAGCTTGGCCACTTAATGCAAAGAGAGGACTCATTGGAAAAGACCCTGATGCTGGAAAATATTGAAGACAAAAGGAGAAGGGGACAGCAGAGGATAAGAATCATCGACATGGCAAGCATGGGTTTGGGCAAAATCTGGGAGATAGTGGAGAACAGGGAGGCCTGGAGTGCTATGGTCCATGGGGTTATGAAGAGTTGGATACAATTTAGCAACTGAACAACAAGAACAACAGAATTCAGGGCAGAATTCTTTTATAGACAATCCTTGTTTAATGATGGTAATTGGGACTGGCAACTTTATCACTAAACAATGCAAGCAAAAAATTCAATGTCACATGACTACACTGACTTACAGTGGCAGTTGCATCAGTTTCAGTTGCCATTGTTAGGCTGATGGTCATTGCATCCCTTAATTACATGATTACCATCTATAACCTCCTGCCAGGTTCCCCAGTGACTTTGTTGGAAACCAGCAGGTCATAAATGGGATCACATGACCATGGAAACTGTAATGGTCACAATACAAGGAATGATCAAAAATTCTGTCATCCAATACCATTGCAAATTTTGAATGGTCAATGAATAAGTAGTCACTGAATGAGGATTACCTGTACATCCTTTCTTTAATTTACACATTCAGTGGTAAAACCCCATACAAATAGTCATGACATAATGAAATAGCTGTATCTCTCTACTCTGAAACCTTAAGGGAAGATGGACTGTATTTCTACTGAGTTTCTACTGAGCTTCAGTGTATGACTTCCTGCAATCACTAGGCCTTAGCTGGCTCCAAAAGCTAATGCACTGTATAAATTCATTTAAATGCAAACATATCAGAATTCAGTTTCTGACAGAGGAGTTGAACTCCATTGGATAACATTTGGCTGCCCAGGTTTGATGAATCCCCAAAGGAATGAAATCAGTCACATGATGCCTGTTTCCTGGTGGTCAATATAACAACCACTTGCTAGTTGTTATGTGTGCAGAGAAAGAGAATATGTGTGTGTGTGTGAGAGAGAGAGAGAGAGAGAGATCGTATTTGAAATATATCTTCTATTGTATAAGTTATTATTTAAATATTATTCAGTATACATACACATTTTGTGACAGTGTTTTTCATCCTACGAATTACCCCTTCCTGGGTAGAAGATGTTAGCAAATAAGACAAGAGATATACCATCTCTTTCAAAATATAAATATGCCATAATTAGTCAATGTTTTTCAAAAGCAATTATAAACCGTTCTAACCACTTTTCCAATAAAACTATTTTACATTGCCATGTTTTCTCAATGGCTTTGGGAGTCAATGAAGTAAAATTAATTTATAAATGTGATTTATTTAACATTTGAGCCAGTTATAAACAGTTTATAGTCCTAGATGTTGTGTACAGTATACAAAATTCCTTTCAACTATTTTGAAAAGTTAGTAATTGCTCCATGTAATAGAAAATTGATCCATCAAGAACTGTCAGGCATGCCTGCTGAACAAAGCTTCTTTTACAAGGGTAGTGTACCTCTGTGTTAGATGCTGGAGAGCAGGAGACCTCTATTATCTTTTCTGTGAGCTTCCAAACTTGTAGCAGCATAGCCTTTGAAAGAGCATGCTAGAGTCAATGGACTTTGGTTTCACACTGTGAATGGTTTCTACCTTCTTTTGCAGCTTTAATAGCAATCTGGAAGTAGATCAAATGTGCAATGAACCTTTGAAAAAGGTTAAACTGTGGAGCTGACAATTTTTTATATTCAATATCATTTGGATGATATTTTAAATAGTTCTGAAAGTAAATATCTCCCAGCTGATAATGCAGTTTGTGAAATTTATTATTGCTGGATGTTCAGCAATTTTAGAAAATAGAGGCCTTATATGGTCACTATGGGTTATGTGGCTTATTAAATAAAGTATTACCTTAGTCAGCATGCAGAGGTGGTATTGATTACAGATAAGAGATGAAGCAGAACAAATAGTCCATGTAACATCTTGCCTGGATAAAGAATGCACTGTGATAAAATGCTTTAAAAGAATGGTGAACAGCAAATCCTTTAAAAAACTCTAATCCTGAATTAAATGCTGTGCGTGATTTACTTAAGTGTTCTCCCTGCATATAATGCTTCATCCTTGTAGTCTAAATTTATCATTTCCCAATATAAAGGAAAGAACACATAATCAGGAAAATAACACAGAAGAGCCAAATTTCTTGAGCATATAAAAAAATGCCTTAGACTTGGATGGCTGAATATAATTTCTGAAGAGATGAAGCAGAAATCAAGATACAAATGCAGCCCAACCAGAAAGATGCAGATAGAACTTGGTACTAATAAAGGGAACAATTTGTAGATAGTATTTATTTCATCTAACATAAGCTATCCCTTGACTAACTTATTCTTATAGTAGTGATAATGGTAGTACTTAAAGGACCCCCTTTGTTTATGCCAGTAATATAGCTTTATCATATAACTGTCCTTAAATTCCAGGAAATACTAAATCTTTAATGCCCTCCCTACAGCAGTTCTTAAGGGCAGATTTAAAAAATCCCATTTATATAATACCAAAACTCTTCTTGTAACCTTCAGTTGGGCAAAAGGATGCATCATAGGGCAACAATTTTTGAACATGGCAATTCAAATGGAGTCACTGACAAAATGTGTTCAAAATCAGGGACCATAACTTCCATGGGATTGCAACTTGGAAAAGTTATGGCCACTTCACCATTGCCACATTGCTATACAACCAGGCTGCCACAGTCACATGATTGTCACAATGCTCCTTGTCAACTTTCCATAAGGAAAGTCAGTGGGAAAGCCAGCAGAAAGGTTGGAAGTTATTCCTGCTTCCATGCTTTTTTGGCTGTGATCATTGTGTTTCTCTGTTTAGGTGAAGTGGCCATTGCTGGATGGGGGAGAGACATGGTGAGGGTCAGAAAAGGCGCACTAGTGGAGAAAACAACTTATTCATCATTCTTGCTATTGTTTGAGCTGGTAAAGAAATCCAGCAAATGTTTATCAGTTCCACTCCAGATCTCGTATTTAGTCCAAAAAGAGCTACAAGAAGGAAGAAATGTTATTGAATTCTAGTCTGAGAGAAATGAGAAATGTATCTGCACTGTGAGAGCAAAGAGGGGACAGATAGACAGCAGTTGTTCTTCTTTATGATTGTCAGGAAGAAGTTTGGAGTCCGCTTATTTCATTACTATACTCACCTGCATGAATGTACACACAGAGTGGATCTTCCCTCCAGTCCCATTGTCCTTGTTGCAGAGTTCCCTTCCCTCTTATGAGGCACCCCAGCTTATATTCCTTTGCCATTTTTGTTATTTTAGATAATTTCTGTTAAACAAGTTTAAAAAGAAAATTTAAAAAGTGGATAATTACTATTTTAATATTTCATCAGTGGATTGGTTACCTGCAAAAAATGTTCACCATTCCAGCAAACCAAGATGAAATGGCTGTGGAAGGCAATACCCAGGTGGCAATAGGGAACATGCCCACCACAGCTCATTGGAGGTGCTGTCCACAACCAAATGCAGTGTAGCAGCTAGAGAAACAGTACTTTTAATGTAGAATAAGAAAAGATCAGTGGAGTGGGCTAGGAGATGGCTGTATTTATATCTTGATATCCTCCAGAAATGGTATATAGGCCACCCTCACAGCAGGATAAATAAGTTGGCAAATGCTCTCAGGACATATATGTACACAAATAAAGCATCTGCCAGCAAAAATACAAAAATACAAATGTATCGCCCCTCTTATCTATGAATGCCATCCATGATATCTATGGAATGATGTATAAAAAAGGTAGTCTCTACCTACTCTAGGGGGCGGTGCTCATCTCTGATTCACAGCTAAGGGAGCCAGCATTGTCCAAAGACACTTCCATGGTTGTGTGGCCAGCATGACTATACGCCAAAGCGATGAAACGCTCTAACCTATCCCACCAAAGGTGTTACCTATTTATCTATTTGTATTTTTGCATGCTTTTGAACTGCTAGGTTGGCAGGAGCTGGAGCAAGTAATGGGAGTTCACCCTGTTAAACGCCTCTTGAACTGCTGAGCTGCCAAACTTTCAGCCAACAAGCCCAGCATCTTAACCACTCAGCCACCATGCCCCTTTATGGAATGATGTATATTACCTATTAAATGCATGTAGATATATTACCTATCTCTTATCTATGCATGCTTTGAATACTTGTCATCTGCATATGATCTATATTTTGTCTGTACTTGATCCATTATCAATATTTATTTTGTCTCTTGAACATCCATGTATATCTAAATTAACTATTGATGTTGTTACTAATGTTATCTAGCATATTATTTATATATACTGTCCGACATATTCATGTGATATATGGATGAAGTTATCTGTTCTTCAAGCTGAACATAATTAGACTGCAATAATAAATGAGTATACAAGGTCTTCTACAATCTCCAATGACTGCCAAATTTGTCCTGGTTTGATCATTTCTTCCTTGCTATATTTAATAAGAAGGTATCATTCACCAAAGAGAAAAAGTACTGAGCTTCCAGATAGATACCACAGTTGTAAATTCATGGTTTTTAAATGAGTTGCCCATCTTGCACTATCTTGCTTAAAGGATTCACCTCTGAGCCTGTAGTTGGGCAAATAATTTTATATGGATAGACACGTTGTATTTCAAGAATCTTCTCTAAATAAACATTCCCTTGAGAAATGAAACAGAGAAGCTGATATTGTTCCATGACGTAAATGAAGGAAAGTCAAATGAAGTCAAGTAGAAGCACTGTTTGAACTAAACTGACCTTACAGTTTATGCTCAGAAGAAATTCACTGATTCATGGCTTTCTAGGTTCTTTCCAAGGACATTGGTCAATTCACAGTGGATCTTGAGAACTACCTTGAAAAGGAATAGTTCAATACCAAGGAGTTAATCTCTTTTAAGGCTGCTTCTAGACAAAGGAGGCTGTTTTGTTGTGACAAGGCAGATTTTTATATTGGGCAGGCCAAAGGCCACCTTTTCCTCAACTCCATATTATAGGCTTCAATAAGACAGATAGTATGTTCTGCCATTTGTGGCACCACACAACCTTTTATTGTGAGAAATCTGTGTTCTAATGCTAAAAGAAAGAGACCCAGTTTAGTGTAGTGGTTAAGGCATCAGGCTAGAAACCAGGTGACCATGAATTCTAATTCTGCCTTAGGCACAAAGCCAGCCAAGTGATTTTGGGCCAGTCACTTCCTGTCCTAGGAAGGAAGCAATAGCAAACCAGTTCTGAAAAATCTGGAAGAAAACTGCAGGGACTTATCCAAGTGCTCTCAGAGAATCAGACATGATTGAACTGAAGAAAAAAAATCTAAAAAGAGCGATTTTTTTATTCAGTCATGCAGTTGTGTCCGACTCTTCGAGACCCCATGGACTGCGCGATGCCAGGCCCCCCTGTCTTGCACTGCCTCCCGGAGTCTTCCCAAGCCCACACCCATCACTGACTATGCGATCTATCCATCTCATCCTCTGTCGTCCCCTTCTCCTCTTCCCTTCAATCCTTCCCAGCATCACAGTC
>JANHZU010009041.1:9638-24025 GCA_032468055.1 Acrochordus granulatus | reverse complement strand
GCCGGTATGGATTTCTGTAATTTACTTCTCATATTTTTATAGGTGGGAGACAGTCTTCATCTGGCTCCTCTGATGAGGCCTGTCCAGTGTGGTTGAACCTCTGGCAGAGCTCTTATCTTCTTCAGAGCACATAAGCCCCCCAACCACAGCAAAGTGGTGCCTCACTGGGGGGAAAAAGAGCCATACAGTGTGTTTTAATAGTTGTGGATACTTTTGAAGCTGAATCTTCCTAGTCTCAGTCTAGCAGTTACCTGTACCAGACTAGTTCTTTGCAACATGCATGATGGGTCCCTTTCCATGGATATACAAGCTCAAATCCAAAATGGGAGATCAATTGAGAGAAATAAATGATAAATACGAAAACAAAGAATACAAACTTTCAAACAAATTCTGATTACTGATTAAATAATTATAATTTTGATCTGGTTTATTACAACACTGCTGCCTGGACAACCTTGGCTGTATAGGTAGTACTTGAGTTACAATCCTTCATTTTCTGATTGGTGAAATTACAATGGAACTGAAAAAAGTGATTTACAACTGGTGCTCGTACTTACAACCTTCACAGCATCCCCATGGTCAGATGATTAAAATTCAGGACCTTGGCAACTCAGCATTGATTTACAACAGTTGCAGCACCCAGGATCATGTGATCACCATTTGTGACTTTCCCAACTGGCTTCCAATAAGTAAAATCAATGCGATAGCTGGCTTTGCTTAATGACCCCATGACTTACTTAATAACTGCAGTGATTCACTTCACTATCATGGCAAGAAAGGTTGTAAAATCAAGCACAACTTATTTAACAAACAGCTTGCTTAGCAATGGAAATTCTGGTCCCAGATATGGTCAAGGACTACCTGTATAGAGTCTGGAAAGTGCAAGACAGGCAACTCTGAGGGTGCTTTTAAACAAAGACATAGTTTGAAAAGTTACCCTGATTGTCCCTGAAATTTTATCCAGTGATAAAGAGGGAAGGTAAGGTTTATCACCAGTTTTTCCATGCTTTACTTGCCATGAAGTATATGGCAACATTTAAAATAAAATAGGTCTACAGTGCTAAGAGTTTCCCCCCACACGCTTGCTCTTTAAAATGGAAACGTGGGAGCATCCTAATCCTTACAATATATTTGATCCCTGCCCTTCAGCCCATTCTTCACTCTGTCTAGCTGTGAACATGAGCACAGCAGTGTGAGGGCCTGGCTGATGGGCCAGTAAGAAAGCAGAGGAGGTACTCCTGCAACTCTCTGCGGCTAAGAAAGAACAGTGCATTTCAAAATGAATAAACATTTTCTCATCTGTTCCAGAACTGGCATTCAATATTAATCATTAATATTCTGTTTTGTGGGCTGCCTTGTGAACCTTCATACAAGCCAAACAACCTATATGAAGTCAAGCACTATAATAAATGAAAGTCCTGCATTTAAGGAGGCTGTGATCCTACTCAATGGCACAGTTAACTATCCACCCATCTTCTGCAAAGACAATGAGATGGGTGAAGAAATTTCGAAGTGAGTTATTTTGAAAGAGTTCTCTGGTTCTCCACTGATTTCAGTGTGAAAGAAAGAGAGAGGAAAAAAGAGAGAGAGAGAGAGGAGAAGGATGGGGAGGAGGGGGGATTCCAGCGTTGTACGCCGTCTCCTCCTCATATCGTCTCTACGATTTTTTAAAGACAACAGTACAGGTATGAATCTGCCACACAAAAGGCCCTTTTAAAGCTCATAAAGGAGCAACAGAGACAATTTAAGATGGAGATAAAATGGGAAGAGGAGACTGAAACAAAGTACAAATCAGATAATTGATCATCTTTTGGAGAAAATGTCCTCGTAAGTATAGCAACTCACTGTTACCTAAACTTATCACTTCTCTGTCATGCTTAGATCTGAATAACCATGTTTGTATCAGACCGTGTTTTGCACTATCAACCTGACTATAAAACACAAGATACAATGCTTCCCGTACATCATCAGCACCACCAAGAGCATGAGACAGGAAATATCTCTATCTCGGTCTCTTTTTTTTCTATCTCGATCACTATCTCTATCTATAGGAGTGCACACATGCACACTCTCACCCAGGGTTTTTTGACTAATAAATTGTACAGCAGAACAAAGTCACCAGGAGTTCTGCTGCTTTTCAAAAGAAAAAATAATGTGCCCGGTCTTGTTATTCACATGGTAAGACAGCAAGAACACTGTTGAGAAAATATGAATGAGATACTACAAGGTTATTATTTTGAAAAGACAGCTTCTGATGAAAGAAAGTCATGTACCTAATCATAAAGAAAAGAACCAGGTTTGTTTCACAGATAAAGACAGATGGCTCAACCCTCCATTTCTAATCTAGCTCAGCGAAATCAATAGCCATTTGAAGTGCCCTGGAGGAACAGGGTAAAACCACATCCAAGACCACAGAGAAAATGAATCAAATACTATATTTGTGATCGACAGAGTAGAAAGCATTCCTGTTACCTCTTGTAGATAACAGAGATGGTGGCTTCAAAGCACACCCTGGGATATTTATCAGGTATACAACAACAAAAGGTCAATAATGGTAGAGATGATTTTTCAAAAAGAATTCAAAGTTTGCGAACAGATTATAATTTTGGCCATCTCGTACGTGGCTCGGGTTCCCGTTGTGCAGCACTTTTGACACAATTCAACTAGAAAATATTCAGAAAGTCTCTGGGGACAACAGAAAGGAAAAGAAAACAGAAACTTCGCTTTTCCCAAAGGACTGGCTTTTAAAAAAATAGTTGCTAAGTGTAGGAATGAAGACTGAAAGCACTGTAGATCTGCAGACAGAAAATTAGACTTTAAAAAAGTGGAGGATGCTGCCGCAGCGTTATCAAAACAGCAGCCTCCTTAATTCCTTCCCCTTCACTTGCGGGTATGTATATCATGCTCACTTTCTAAAGTCTGAGCATGTTGCCCTGCCTGCTAATGGCTCCATGGGTCTGAGTTACAGTAGGGAAAGCGACTGCCACAGCAGAGGGGTTCAACTCTGGACCCTCCCGAGGAGTTTATTGAAATGTCATAAGCGGATGGAAGGTACGAATAAAAGAGACCAGGGGCTACTCTTTAATGAACTGCTGGTTTTATTCAAAAATTCAAAGCACAAAACGCAAATGCTTCCTGAATTTAAAAAGGTAAAGTCATGAAATCGAATCAAAGTGAAAAATATTATATAGGAATAAATATGATAAAAGGGAAACTACAAAAGAGCCTGGCAGACAGAAACAAAATGTGGAAAAGCGCAACAACCAGAGAGAAAATACAACTGTCTTTATAGCCACAAAATTAAGCAGCTGTCTCATGCAAAACAGGGAACATATACAATGAATTACAATGTGATTCTTACGAGAAAATGAACATGAAACAGTCATAACTTACAGGAATAATGACAAGAAGTAATCACCAGCAATTTGATCCTTCAGTTATTACGCTACTATTTTAGCCTCACTTAAATTTCCAGCAGCTGAGCTGATTAAATGTGGCTTAAGTCTTCAGTTTAAAAAATGGTAATTTAGAAACTAAAAAGAAGAAAGGAATTTACAAAACAACTCAGTCCCTAACATGGATTTGAGGCATAGCCGCCTGTGGACTTGGAAGAAAGCTGAAAAAAGTGCATCCAAACTAACGCAGAGGACACGGGAAAGTCCGGATATCATAAAAAAGCAGGTAAGCATTCTTAGGCAATAAAGTTTGAATCTTACCACATAGACAAATAAACATTTTTTTAATTATAGAAGAGAAAACATAGGAATTCTTTTTTTAAAAAAAACAATATACCAAAAACATGCCCTCAAATGTTTCTGGAAAAATCAAAGATAGCTTCTTCTTTCACCTGGGAGGTAAACAGCACAGACATGGAAGCAACCCTCCCAAAGACCAACATCTGACAAAATGAAATCGGAGAAGCCAAAGGTGCGATTGTTCTTTAATCCATTAACATTCCTTTCCTATTTTCTTTTCCAGGTTTCTGATTGGTTGCCCTCCACTGCCATATTCACACACGTTGTGATAACTAAAAATTTGGTTTTGGGGCTGACCCGTGACACGACAGGAAGCAAGGTACGAAAAGGTCATCAGCACAAAGTAGTAAATCTTATATCACTTCTCCTACTGTCTGATTGTGGGGTTTGTTCTTTTTTTTCACGGCCTGCACAAGCTTTTGTCAGCGCAACCGATTTCTTCCCTCCATCATCTCAGACTCCAGGCAGTAAAAACTCCTCACAGGAATCCGGTGTGCTTGTGGAAGATGGATTCATTTCACTTCTGTTGCATGGCTCTTTCTCAGCTCCCTGTCCCCGCAAGTGGGATCTGATTAATGAAAGACTTGTCCATCTCATTAGTCTTACTTGCTTTAAGTTTTAAAATTGAGCTTAGGGAGCAGTTCAGAAAAGAGGCGAGAGTCTCTGATAGCTGAGGAGCTGCCCTGTTTTTATAAAAGCAAGATTTTTGTTCCTAAAAACGTATATTTTTTCTTATTCGTAAGAAACGAGTCCAATGGACATTCTTCCTTTACCTACTAATGCCAGATGAGGATGACAAATGGACAGGGTTTTTTAAGAAATGTCAAGAAGAGAAGATTTTGCTCCTTTGGATCTTTCCTTCAAAATCCATTCTTTTATTCTTTTTTACGAGGATTCCTCTGTCATTCTTATGTCTACGTGCTTCCGTGCACCTGGTAAAATAATACTGTACTCTTATTTCTGACTCAAAACTAGGATCAAAGCCTGCCATTTGACATAAACTTGTCTCTGGTGATAGGTCAGCTTTCCCTTTATTTGCATCTGCCTAGTTTGACTTATGATAGCCTTGTGCCCCTAAAATAAATGTTCACCTACTAACACTCCCCAAAGACTAAACTGATAGCATTCTTCTTCACATCTAGTTATGCTTCAAGACAAAATTACCTCCTGTGGATGCTGAGCTGCAGCTTTTCTGCAGATCTGCTGGCAAATCTGTGGAGTAGCTTCACAGTGGAGAGGTATGTTGATTTGAGGAAGTGAAAGGGAAGGTAGACTTACAGAGCATCCAAGGCTAGGAAAATCTATGGATTCAAAGGATATGGTGACATTGAACATAAAGAATAGCTGATATGCTTATCCGTGATGCTTTGAGCCATGGTCAGCTCAATCCAATTTTATGGATTGAGAGCCTAAATTATAAACTACCCTAGGTCCATCAAACACGCTAATGTAGGCTCGCAGGTTGATGGTTTAGGATCCTGTCCACACTTGGCTAGTATTTAGTATTTCATCATGTTAGGCTCAAACAAAAGCAAAACTCCAGAATATGCTCCTGAGATAATTTCTGGATATACTTTTTCATTCAGAATACAAAATAATAAAAAGGACAGTACAAATTAGCCTCAAAAAAATAAAAAACATATATCACAATTTTCCCGTTCTTCCCTTTCCTTGAAATCTGGATGCAGTTGTTTTTTCTGTGGTCATTTTTATTGCTCAAAATCATCTTCTTTGAGTTATAATGTTATAATTCATGAGATATAATTGAGTTATAATTCATGGAGATGCCTATTTTTTTCTTCCTGCTTCTTCGAAAGTGAAAAAAGCAATCCAAAGATATATTGTTTCCTGCACTGATATGTCCGGTCCATTGCATTCAAGAGCAAGTGGGCGATGTTGGCACTTGAGGCAGAAATGTTTGGCATTTGAGTGCAATTCCTTCCCTCCTTCCCTGCCAGTAAAAATTTCAGAACAATAAATAAATACATACTTGATATTGATTCCAAATCAAGTATGTCAGATAGTTATTTCGTTCCCCTAGTGGCAGGCTGCCGTGATTAGGCAGCTTGTGGTGGTGAAGGAGGATTTCAACTGTGATAGCTTCAGCAAGGTGCTTCAGGCCCCTTTCCTGCACTCCATTTCCAAAAAAATAACACTTTTAGCTTCAGCTTTCCAGGCCTTGTTCATAATTAATCCTAATCCCTCCCTATAATTTTTCCAGTTTTATCACAAATTTGGCAAAACAGGCAGCTGCCATTATCCATGGATCCTGGCAGTGCCCATGCTAAAGATTCAGTACTTTAACATACATTGGTAACTGCTGGGAAAAGAATATTCACAATGTCTTGACAGAAGATGAAACTTAGCATGGCACAGTCTGTGCTCAGCTAGCAGGCCAATGCAGGATCTTCAAATGGTTCTCCCTTGTTTCATAAATCAGATCTTACTGTAAAAATAAATGTTAGTGAAGCTTATGCTGAGAAAGAAACAGCGCACTCTGCTCTTGTCATGCTGTTTCTTTTGTTCCATTCCCTCCTTTGTTCCTTCATCTCCCCACCACTTGTCTGCTGAGGTTTGAAATTCTGATTTGTTTTTTTTATTGCAGGTAAAAGACTAGAATGAACAAAAAGAAGTGGCAGCGGGGACAGGGGAATGGAGCGCGTAATCAGCTGATGTCGTGCTGCAATGGAATGGAAGAAAGTCTCGGATGCAATCTGAAACTTTTTTTCTCTGGCCCAGTTCACTGCTCTCTAGTCCTGGAGACAGGTTCTTCGGAAGGCCAGGAATAAGAAAGATGGGCTGCTTTTGACAAGACTCTCTGAGAAAGAAAAGCTGCTTAGCTTGGAGACTTCTGGGAGAGGAAACGCAAACTGAAGGTGCATCTGTGAAAACAGTGCTGATGATTGTGGCAAAGATCAAGGGACCAACGAAAAGATCAGTTTCATAGAACCTCTCTGGAGAAGGAGAGGACTGGAAATTGCCAACATGTGCTCCAGATGGCTGCTCCCCACAAACAAACTGCAGGACAGCAGTTTCCCATTGGCTTCAGCACTGGGAGAGGATGGAATCAGCTATCTTGCTCACAACCCCATGAAGACTAAGAGTCCAAGTAAAACTGGAATGTTGAAACTTGACAATAAGATTTTGGAATTAATTATAAAGAACAAATAGTATCTTGTAGGAAATAGATTCTGTTTTAGTTTTTACAAGATACAACATGGCAAGGTAAATTATTATGTGGTATATAAAAAATAGAAGGCAAAACAGACCTGGCAATGGCAAAGAGCAGGAAAATTAAAGAAAGAGACAGAAGGGCTAATTCTGGTTGCACAAGACATTAAATACATACAAGGCTAGAATTGAGAAGATAAGAACAGCAAATGCCACCTCTGCAAAGAAGCTGAAGAAACAGCGGGCCACCTGTGCAAGAAGATTGCACGAATTGACTGTAAACAATGGCATAATAAAGTAGCAACAATGATGCGCTGGAAGATCTGCAAGAAATACCATTTGCTTGCAAGCAAGAACTGATGGGATCATAAAATAGAAAAAGTAATAGAAAATGAAGAAGCTAAATTGCTCTAGGATTTCAGAATTCAAACAAACAAGCACCTGCCACATAACACTCCAGACCTAACAAAAAAGTCTGGATAATGGACGTGGCAGTACCTCAAAACAGCAGAATAGAGAACGAACTGGAGAAGATCACGAAATACAAAGACCTGCAAACAGAAATAGAATGACTGTGGCAAAAGAAAGCAAAGGTAGTATCAGCAGTAATTCCCAAACACCTGGAACACCATTTGAACACCATCAGCATCGACAAATTTACTATCAGTCAATTGCAAAAGCAGCATTATTTGAAACAGCTTACATCCTTTTAACAACAACATCTATCGATCCCAGGTCCTTGGGAAGGACTCACTAGGTGGACAAAAATGCCAAATTCAGTCTAAATATCTGGCTGACTGACCAAAGAAAATATTATACATAATTTTAGATTTGAATAACTATGGTTATATCAGTCTGAGTTTTCCACTATCAACCTGACTGTGAAACACAAGCTACAATATTTATATATTATTTATCAGGATAATATTACCTAATGTCCTTGAAATTTGCTTATGCTGCCCCCCCCCCCCAATAACCCAGAGACTGATGGACCCAAATAGATTCCAGAGGAACTGGGGGATATCCGGAGGCATTGCTGCATGGTCCTGTTGAAACTCTGGTTCCATCCTGGAACCAAAGGACAGCCAACGTTTTGGGTAATATCATGCCTGTGTGGCCACTCTCAACCCACTGATTCACAGAGGAATTGCAGGTTTTTAAGAGAGTAAGACAACTAGAGCACCTGAAGCACCTAGAGGAAGACAAGAGAAGAATTCAACTGGATATGGGTTAGAGCTGCTGTTAAGGCCTACCTCATGGCAGTAAGAACATCAAAGTATCATTACTTCTCCACTCTTACTGCATCCACAGAGTGTTGCGTGGTGGCTTTATTCAGGATTACTTAGTCCCTCATGGGACAGGGGGACTTAGATGAACATATTTAGGGTCATGCAGAGGAATTTGTGGAACACCTGATGGACAAAGTCTCTTGGATTCTGTCCCAGTTGGAACCGACACATAGTGTAGGTCCATTAGAGATGCCTGGGGAGAGGTCTTGCCTGGTGAGATGGGAATATTTTGATCTTGTTGAACCTGATGAAGTGGACAGGGTCCTCAATTCTGTCAGTACAATCACCTTCAAATAGATCTTTATCCCTTCTGGCTGGTGAAAGCTTCCAGAACAGTGACTGCCAGGTGGGTTCAAACAGTGATAAATTCTTCACTGCAAGAGGGGATGTTCTGGGACCTTTAAGGAGACCCTCATCCACCCTCTCCTCAAAAGCTATTGCTTGACCAAACCTGCCTGGACAATTTTTGTCCAGTTTCCCACCTTTTTTTCTTAGGGAAGATGGTAGAAAAGATGGTTGCATGACAGCTTCAGAGGATCCTAGATGAATCAGATTATCTAGACCCCTTTTTAGTCTGGTTTCAGGCCTGTTAGGGGAGGAAGGCAGAATTGGTCACATTTAATGATGATCTCTGGTGAAAGCAGGATGAGAGTAGTACATCCATCCTTGCTCTCCTTGACTACTCAGCAACCTTCAGTACCATCATCTGTGGCATCCTGTTAAGCTGGCAGAAGGGTTTGGAGATGGGCAGCACAGTGTTGCACTGGTTTTGCTCCTTTCTCCAAGGTGGGTTCCAATCAATGTTGTTAGGGAGTGAGAGATCCTGTTCATGGCCGCTCCTTTGTGGCATGCCCCAGGGCTTGATATTTTCTCTACTCCTTTTTAAGATCATCCACCACTACTGGGTGAGGTACCATCAGTGTGTGATTGATATTCAAATTTATATCTCCACCCAGGGTGATCCAAGTGATTCTGTCACTGCCCTGTCCCAATGCCTAGAGGCTATGAGAGTCTGAATGGAGGACAACAGGATTTGATTGAACCATGGTAAGAACAAGTAGCTTTGGGTGCCTGAAGCTTCAGAATCTAGGACTTTAACTTCTTTAACTTTGGACATTCCTGGTATACAACTTGGGGGTTCTCCTGGACTCACAACTCACGACTCCTGCTCAAAGTTCAGATAGCAGCCGTAGCTAGGAGGGTCTTTGCACAATTCCATGTCGTTAATCAGCTGCATCCTTCCCTGGATTGGGACTCCCTGCACTTAGTCTCTCGTGCCCTAGTTATCTCTCATTTAAACTGATGAGATGTGCTATATGTGGGGCTAACCATGAAGAGCATTTGGAAGCTACCGCTGGTGCAAAATGCAGTCACATAGACAATTCTTGGTTTCCACTTTGGTTCTGGGTGTAATTCAAGGAGTTGGTTCTTACCTTTAAAGGTAAGAATTCATGGCATATGGGTCCAGGTTACTGGTGGAACCATCTCACCTCAATAGGATTGGCCTGCCCCACCCAGGCTGGCAGAAGAGGTATGCTGCAATCCCCATCAGTCAAGGAATTCTGCTTGGTGGAATCTAGGAGTCAAGGAGTTCCTATTCTAAGAAACATCGTGCCCCACAAGGTCAAGTACACATCCATTCTTTTGGCCTTCCAAAATGGCCTGAAGGCCTGGCTCTGCCAGCTGGCCTGGAACTCCAGTGGGGGTATGTCATCCTGGAGGTGACTATTGGATTAATCAATCACATCTCCCCCCAGGTGCATCTTGTCCCTCCTTTTCCTTGCTATTATAATTCTATTTTAAAGTTAGTATTTTGTTTTAGCATTTTATTTACATTGATTGTGAGCCACCTAGTCACTTTTGCAAGATCAGCGAATATAAGTTTGATAAACAAATAAACAAGCATTATTTCAAAAACTGGACACTAGAGGGGACTACATTTTTTCGGAAGGGCAAAGATTTACAAGCCTGTAAAATGTTGCAAAGCATTTTAACACTGAATATACTGAAGGAGACTTTTGAAGAATGGAATCAGAAAATAGCAGCCACAGTATCAACAATGTCAATCATGATGTCACCTTCTTTTGTTTATCTTCTATTTCTACCTTTTCTTCAGGAACTCAAGGCCATCTCCATAGGATCCACATTTCCCCACAACAAGAATCCTGTGAGGTAGTTTATGGTGAGAAAGAATAAGTCACCCAGGGAACTTCTACGGCTGAAGATGGACTTGAGTCTGGCTGTTCCTGGTTCTAGTCCCCAGCTTAATCACTGTATCACCTTTGCTATCATATGTACATGTGTGGGATTGGAAATCAACTACATACCTCAGTCAATGAGCATAATGCACTGTTTCACATCAGCTGGGTGGTGTAACCTTTAGATTTTAGTGTTGCTTGAAGTTAAATTGACTGCCATCTTGTATTGATTTACCCTGGGTACTCTTTAAACCACCCCAAAACCTCATAAATCTGATAGTTCTGTTCAATAGTCATCAATGTACTTTGTGGCTTAGAACTACAACCGGGGACTTCATATATGTATAATTTGTGTGTCTCCTTGGCATCATCAGTTGTCTTTCGTAAAATGAGAACTTATTATTACCTTTCGCCTTCTGGCTTTAGTATAGCACCTCTGCTTTGTACTCTGCTTCTTTGGCAGGCTATCCTGAAGGATTTGTCTTCTTTGAAATGGATGATGAAGCAGAAAACTGTAGATTTAAAAGGGCAATATTCCATTTTGCTCTTAGGAAAACTTATTTTCCTTCAGCCTCATCAATCAGTCTTCTAGGAGGCAGATATTTTTTGTCTGGCCCTGGACTTGCTGACAACCATTTCATGAAAGATCCTATGAAATATTAACAAAATTTCAAATGTGCTCAATGACGCACCCAAAAAGTCAATCTTTAGGGCCAGAGTGATTCTCTTCCTTTCCATCGCTGATCAGAAAACCAATTTTATTCTAGTCATCTAAGTCAGTGCTTTACAAATTGGGAACTTGAAGATGTATGTACTTCAACTCCCAGAATTCCCTAGTCGACATGATATCTGCAGAATTTTAGGAGTTGAAGCCCACATATCTTAAAGTTACCAAGTTGGAAAAACACTGATCAAAACAGAAAAGGAACACACCTATTTGCCCTAATTGAGTTAATCCAAATCATGTAGTTTTGATACACATATGTGCACTCTTACACTGTTTTTCTATTGCAATGATTAATGTTCAAAAATGTATTGAGATTTTACACTTTCTTTTTTGGCCTGTACTTTACAGTACTTAAGAATGACGAACAAGGGCTTTCTGTTCTGTTGCTTTAAGCTGCTTTTAACTTCAGCAAAAACGGAAACTGTACTGTGTTACCACAGGAACAAACTGATTTATTATGGTATGAGTTCTCCTAGAAACAACCCACTTTATCAGATGCATGACAGATTAGTTTGTTATGCACCATATAACAACTTGTAATGTTGCCTACAAAGGCTCATTGTGCAATAAACCATTTAGTCTTAAAGGGGTCACAATCCTCCTTCTCATCCTCACTTCTTCAAATACCAGCTTCTCCACATGCTACTTTTCCAGCAAAAGAAACATGGGATCCAGGAGTCTTTTCTAAAGGAAAGGCCTTTGTGTGGCAGAGATAACTGTCTCAAGCAGCAACAAAAGACATGTTATTTTTTTCACACCAGAGCTAGAACTTCAGTTGGGACCATGAATGGTACATGGAATGGGGCTGGGTGTCAAGGAATGGGGCTGGTTGTCAAGGCCTGAGGTCATGTCCCTCCCTTCACTGACACTAGTCCCCAGAGTTATACACACACATACATGCAGATCCCATGCTTTTTTGTTTTGTAAAATGCTGCAGAAGATGAAAAACTATGTGAGCTTATTTGCCTCTTTAAATCTGGGTACCAGTAATTTTGGGGAATATGGTGGCCAAGCCCAACACTGGGCTTGTCATCTGGAAGGTCGGTTGCTTGAGTTCAAGACACAAGCACTACCATGTAACAGTATGTTCAAAAGCCTGTAAAAATGCAAGTAAATAAATAGCTACCACCAATTTGTTTGGAAAGATAACAGCAATCCATGTGCCTTGGCATTAAGTCATGCTGGCCACATGACCATGGAACATCTTTGGACAAATGTTGGCTCTCTTGGCTGTGAATTGGAGATGAGTGTCATCCCCTAGAGTCATGACTGGCAAGGGAAACCTTTATCCATTTTTTTTACCAGTGATTGTAATAAGCAGCTGGTACAAGAGAGAAACTGAAGGAATCATGGTGGAATAAAGGATTACCAGCCCAATCCAACAAAATATTCTCACTGCCGCAAATTCCCATTGGCAGAACACTTCCCTTTGGGACCAACAGAAGTCCACTTCCAATGAAACAGCCAGGATTCCAGCCTAGATTTGCAGGTCCATTATTTACTGTATTTAAAAAATTAACAAATCAGAACATAAAAAATAACACATTTTGCTTGGCCTGGAAATTCTCCTACTTTATCCATTTAAGAAGTAAACTAAAGGGGCAAACCACCAGCTGCTATGTCCTGAGCATGAAAATTATTTGAAATTATATATATTTCTCCTTACATGTATCTATACGTTCTCCACTTCACATTAAGTCTATTTCTTCACCCTGATTTATCAAACAAATCACTATTGTTTGAATGTGCAATAACCTAGTTAGCAAAACCTCTTGTGCAGGTTTTACCTTTTCCAGGAAATGTAAATCTTACCCAAATATATCTGAGAGTGAGAACCCATGATTTGCAGAGTAACAATTATAAATCCCTCCTTCATATCAGACATAGTTTATCCTGAATCTGAAAGGATTAGTAAACAAGAGAAAGTAAGAGAGCAACTTATTCAGAATATATCACAAGGATATTTAAGAGTACATAAAAACAGTATATGGATCATGCACATATTAAAATGCATTAAAAGCATAGATATTCTTTCTCCTCCACTTTAACAGGGTTGTACCAGAGAACTAATTTACTAACTGAGCCTTAGCTTCTGTATCTTTAATTATTCACTGTTAAGTCAAAATGTTATATGCATGCATAAATGCAGAAGTCTTACTTGAATAAAGAAAAATTACAGCAATGCTGACCTTTTGCCCTTATATCTCAGCATACTTCTACAGGCAAGAAACAGACATTCTTATTTCTTAGAAACATTTCTTATGGATGTTTGCCATTTGACTCAAAGAGTGAGCTAGTTTTGCTTTCCTAACCTAAATGATTGAATCCACAAAATGCAGATCTCATCACACCAATTCAGAGACGGGCAGCTAACACTTTTCTCTAGAATTGGAGGTCTTAGAGGATGAGAAATTCTTTATTTCTATTCACCGCACTTTATGTTTGGTGCAATGTATAAATTCTATCAATGTTTTCGCCTCATTACAATGAATTATCCCATGAAGAATAAAATGTGTTCAGGGAGAATTTTCATTCAGTTTCCAACAGCTTTGACCCTCTCTCACATCACTCAAGATCTCACCACAGCCCACGTAGAAGAGAAAGAGGAAAAGCATTTGTAATCTGAATAAGTATCCTGACAAAGTATGTTTTCTGTTCCTGTTAAAGACTGATAGAGCCAAGCACTGCTTTTCTGGTCCTTAGCAGTTCTTAAAAGGTAAATACAACCTTAACTGAACAGCAACACATGACGTATAACACCATGTCATCATTTTTTTACAAAAAGAAAGCCAAAATGGAGAAGCCATGCATGAAAAACAAAGTAACCGTATAATGGTTAAAAACAGCTAAAAATCATTAAAAATAAACCAACAGGGCTGAGTGGGGAGATAAAATATATATATGGGGGAGGTTAATATTAAACCACTAACCACCTCCAAGATGAAGTATCCCCATCAGAGCCCCATGCCAGCTGGCATAGCCAGGTCTTAAGGCTCTTCCTGAAGATTATAAGGGTGGGCATGGACCTTACCTCTGGGGGCAAAATGTTCCACAAGGCAGGGGCCACAGCTGAAAAAGCTCATCTTCTAGATCCTGACAGCTGAAATTCCTTGGCTGACAGGATCTGGAGGAGGTCTCTTCCTCTGGATCTGGTGGTGCAGAACATCCCCATTGGGGTGAGATGGTTCCTCAGGTAACCTGGTCCCATGACATGAAGGGCTTTAAAGGTCAAAACCAACACCTTGAA
>JANHZU010009040.1:22357-33120 GCA_032468055.1 Acrochordus granulatus | reverse complement strand
AGCCATTGTGTTCCTGAATGCACATGTAGTTACTGTCATACCGTATTCATCCATTTCCTGAAAGAAATAGATGTGAATAAGCAAAGATAGAATTGAAGGTATACACTGCCATATATTTTTTTAAAAAATGACCAGTTGTTTTTACAGCTCTTTGCATGTTCCATCACTGCCCTCTGTTGTAGTCTACATGCAAGTGCAGAATATTCAAGTTCTAAGCCTTAAAAATATTCCTTGTAAGATATTTAATGCATCTCTTCAGTTGAGAGTTGGGTACAGGTAACCTTTCCAAATTCTCCAGCAACTGGTTGGACCATTTCTCTGAATTTACAATAAATCAATAAATAATCAGGGATTGGGCTTTGTTTTGATTACATTATTTATTTATTTTATTTCCTGGGGCTTATATGCTCCTTTAATGTAACAGGACCTCAAACAGCTTGCATTCTCTCCCTGTAGTAAAAGGGTTAAAACAGGAAAAAATAAATAAAAAATCATAACAATGCAGCATGACTTCTAAAAAAGCTCTGCAGTGGAGGAAGGAGAGGGAAATGAACAAACAAAAATGAACTTTTCTCAGTTTGAATGAGAATTATAATAAAACATAGATAATTTATCTCCCAGCATTTATTTTACAATAATCATATAAGTGGCCATGCCACTGTTTGTTCCTGCCAAATTTTATATGAGCCTAAAGTCTTACATATCAGCAGCTGTGAATGTTCTGGATTCTGGAACAAAAACAGTTCTAGAGCTCATTTCCAGATGATACTATTATAATTTTGTAAACAGCTTGGTCTGTAAAAAAAATATGAACCTGCAACCTTGGTCTTCTGAATTCTTTGACAAAAGAAGAGGACTCAGGGAACTGGAAGAAATGCATGCACTAACAATGTCTTCCTGTGGCTGTCCCTATACAGTATGAAGCTTTAACTTAAGTTGAAATGGAGAGGCTTCCCAAATCAAAAATGTTCTTATATAGACTCTACTTTCCTGAATGGGCTGAAGTTTTAAAGACAAGTTTAATTTCTCTTGGCATTGCAAAGAGAAAGCAGAGTGTAAGTAATATAAGGAAGCTTCTAGCTGCTAGGCATTTCACAAATGCCACATTGCCTGCTCCCCCAGTCTCGGCTGGGATATGCTGCAGTCTTTCCTGTTTTCCTAGTGGTGTGGTGGTGTTTGTGGTACTGCAGTTTTTGCTATGAAGTAGAGTTCTCCAGTGCCTTGATTCTTCCTTGTGCTCTGCCTCAAGGTGATGCATTCTGCTTTCTGCATCACTAAAATATGGTGGATCCTTCTCATCCAGGGTTTCGCTGACAAAAGAATGGCTTCTGTGCATGCATTTTGGCAAGTTGATCTCCCAGATCTTGTGATTCCTCCTAATTATTATGGAACTATATCTCCCCATGACTTTGTGTGTATGTGCTGTATATGTATATACAGTATTTGCATGTGTGTGGAGAAAAATCTGCCAGATCAGACAGATGGGTATATGAGAATTACATTTATTTTTAAGATGAATAAGGCAGCTGAATGGGATTTTTTCTCTCTTTCTTTAAATATTAACAAACATGTTGGGTACAGAGAAGGTTTTTCTTTGTCTGGTGATTCCTGGAAATATTTCATGATTTTTTTATTTCAAACCATTATAGAATCAAGGAGTATCTACAATAGCAACTTAAGTCTCATATTTATTATTTATTCTTTAGTTGGGAGAAACTATCTAAACATTCTAGAATAACAAGAAATCGGCCCTCTTGTTTCCAGGGCAACACATGGTCTCTAAAGTATACAACGCTAAAGAAATATTTGCCAGCCGTAATCAGGTATATTTATGTTATATATTGTCCTGTCAAGGTATTTTTAAATTGTATTTTATTGATTAAATTTAAAATTTACATAATGCCGGTACATTTTAATTTTCTTATAATTTCTGATGCTGTCAACCAAAGAAGGTAGTCCAGATTAAGAAACCAATTCCATATAGATCTAAAACTACTTTTATTGGAACAGCTGTAATAAAAGAATCATGCTGGTATGAATGTGCTTCTCCTCACCTCCCTTTACCTTTGTGTGAACTAGGAAGAGGGTTCTCTTTAGATGTTTTCACAAGCTATTTTCTTGGCCCAGGCTGAAGCCACTTTTATCTGACCATTGCCTTTAACAGAGGCTCTTCTTCCTGTCATCAAGGCCATTCTTCATGTCCTCTACAGACTATTACAGAAATGGTTATATAAACAATAACATTATACCAATTTCTGATGAAAACAATGTCAAATTTCCCCTGCCAGTTGTGTCTGACTCTAGGGGAAGTGCTCATCTCTGTTTCATAGCTGAAGAACCATCATTTCCTGAAGAGGCTTCCATGGTCATGTTATTAAATGCTGAAGTGCACAGAATTCTGTTACCTTCACCAGTTTAGGTGGTACCTATTTATCTACTTGCATTTTGCATGACTTTGAACAGGTAAGTTAGCAGGAGCTGGGGCAGGTAATGGGAGCTCACCCTATTATGTGGTGCCTGGGTCTTGAATTTGGGCTACCAACCTTCTGGCCAAAAAGCCCAGCTTCTTAACTGCTCGGCCACTGTATGCCCTGATAAAAGTTTCTGCTGCCAGTTGTGGGGTGATGCTCATCTCCGTTTTATAGCTGAAGAACCAGCATTGCCTGAAAACACTTCCTTGGTCATGTGTCTGGCATGACTATACACTGAGGCACATGGAACACTGTTACCTTCCCACCTATTTGTCTACTTACATTTTTACATTCTTTTGAACTGCTAGATTGGCAGGAGCTGGGGCAGACAACAGGAGCTCACCCTTATATTGTCATTTTTAATCAAGACTTTTTGTCATTTCAGTAGTAACTCCAACAAATCCCTTATATTCTTTTATATAATAAGATAATCCACATCATTCTTTTGATTTATTATTTGTATATCTTTTTAAATTTTAAGTCATCATCCAATTCCATTTGTAAAACCAATATTTCCTTCTCTTTCTTATGAGTTGTAATTTTTAAATTCACCTTAAAATCCATTTTAATTTTATTTAATAGACTTGTTTTTTTCAATTACTCATTTTTATTCCATTATAGAATTAAACAACTCAAGAACCTCTTGGAATCAAACATCAAGCATTTTCTTTAAAGTAGCCATCTGGTGACCTCTAGTGTCCAGCCTTCAAAGTCTTGTTATCAGCTTAAAACAGAAGCAAATGAAACTGCATGATGAGGTTTAGGCAGGAGCTCTTGGAAACAAGAAATAGTCTTCTACCCTTGTTGAATGTTGCAGAATGACATGCTGCAAAATTTGATCTACAACATTTCTTCAGAAGCATTCATTGAGGCAGAACTTCATTTATCAGCTTGTGAAGACCTCTTAAAGTTTCAAACCATCACAGCAGGACACAGGTGTGTGATTTCTTCAGTGTTGTACAATATGCAGAAGAGACCCTGGAGTAAGAGAATGATATGGTAATTGGGTTACCATATCTCTATATAGTTATGAATGATTGTTCAAGCAAGTCCAACCAAATTTACAGGAGGGCTGTAGAAGGATAAAATAGGAATACATGCAACATACAGTCATGTGATACTTAGAGGAAGTGGAAGAGTAAGAACACATTTATTAACAGTGCTCTTATCCTTCCACATCCTCTAAGTTATTTATTGGCAAAGCCAGGCTGCAGTTTTTACTCTGTGTAATTTGTTATCTAACTAGTAGAGGATTTCACAGATGGTGCATACTCAAAGCGATAATATGTCCTTCTTGCCTTTTCTGAAAGGGCTATTTCTTTACAAGGATCATGCCAGAACTAGATCTGAATAAAATTTCCATAATTTTAACCTCATTCAGGCATATCACTCTAATATACTTCATCATATATGGAGCTCAGAGTCTTATTTATGGCACCTTAGAAAGAACATTGGTCAACATTAATTAGGCAACCAGACATGACAGAATATGAGCTATGCTGCAATTATTCATGTTTGCTGAAGCTCAACCTTGTGCCTTCTTCTGCAACTAAACAGAGTAATTAATTACATTAACCCTTATTTCAAGAGCATATTTTGGATGCAACAGAGGGGAAAAATATTTTAGGCTGCACTGTCTGTACTAAACCTATCCAAATGTAATATTTTAATATTGTGTATATAGAACCTAATTCGCAAATATAGGTTAGATGTGGAGTTTTGAATTGCAAAGTATGAAACAACCATATTTCTCTTGACTAAAAATCAGATTGGAATTTTGGTAAACCTTGCCATTCTACTAGGATACTTTCTGGCATGCACATCATCATTTATCCATGAGTGTTATCTATTGAGGTATCTAATAAAGAATACGTTGGCAATATAAAAGAAGGCAGGAATTGAGCAAAACTGTGGTTTCATGGCTAGTGATCATGGCTTAACCTCTGTTTGTTTCAGCAGTATTAGTGTGATCAATTGCTTTTATAAAATTTAGATGAATGTGAGACTGTATCCCTCTCTAAATTTGAAGGATTGAATCATTGATTTGTTGCAATACTTTTTATGCTTAAGTCTGAGATCTGTGTAAGAAACACACAAGAGGGCAGCATCTCACAGGAAAACATATCTGTTTGATTTTTTTTTTTTAAATAAAATGGATTATAGCTACAAAGCTTCTACGAAATAAATGTTGGGCAGATAACATCAGCCCAAATAGTATAAATCTCTCATTAGGCCACTTTTAGGAATCTTGGGAACTGATAAATATGAGAAAAAGGTTTCTAACATTTTCAGTGCTTTTCATTTTCTGCAACTTTTGTAGTCAGGGCTGTGTGTGGAAAGGAAAGCATATATTTTACACAAATAGCAACAATACAACACTGCTGCAAGCTGTGATCAATATTTGATACTGACATCAGTTGACTTTTGTATGCAGCACTGGCTTTTGGATGTCAAGGTCACCTTCAGGCAATGGCAGTGCAGGGGAATTTCTTATCCTGCTGAAGGAATTAAAGTAGGACTTCCTTTGGTGAAAGTCTCTTTTGTATAACATAACCAAAGATGCTCTCTAAGTACACAAATAATTTAATAAAATTTTGAAAATTTATCAAAACAAAATATTTACATGACTTTTGTCAACACATCTTCTGACATCTTTAACTTCACATAAAAGCTGTAATTACGATCAGATAGCTCAAAGGTTTTGCGTGTATATGTGTGTAAATATTGTCTTAATTTTTCTATGGAAAATTATTGCTTTCCTATATAATGACGACAAAAATATGTGCTTAGTTATGGAGATAATAATTAGAATTTGTGCATTCAAAATCCAAGTGTAATTTTTTTTAGATTGCAAATAAAAGGGAATGTAGTTAAGGTAAAGGAATACTTCAATGTAACATTGTCTTCAAATCAAGCTGAACTCATAGTGACTTACAACTTTCCTACTGTTCTCTTGGCATGTTACAGAAGTGATTTGCCGCAGCCACATTCTGGATTTTTTCCCCATACTCTAAAAGAAGGAAATTTATCACCAATAAGGTAGGAGAGGAGCGCCGATTAGGATTTCTGGAATATTTTCCAATGTCTTTCCCAGCAATAACCAGAGGACAAGACTATTTTCTCCTGTGTATAAAAGTGATGTGTATGGTTAAACACAGAAGCACTTTCTCCCCAGGCAGCAATCAAGGTATACACATAGTATGCATGTGCCCAAAATCATTGGGAAATGAGCAGTATATATTTAATAAATAAAATAAATGTTGCACTTGGAGAGGCCTAGGGAGGAGTCTTGCCCAGTTATCTGTGAACAATCAGAAACAACGATCATGTTGTTCCTGAGGAAGTGGACAAGGTCCTCTATGTTGTTAGCATGACCACCTGTCAATTAGATCCTTGTCTCTCCTGGCTGGTGAAAGCTGCCAGTAAGGTAACTAATAGGTGGTCCACGCAGTGGTAAATATTTCACTTCAACAGGGTTTTTTTTCCTGGACCTTTTAAAGAGGCCCTGGTCCATCCCCTGTTAAAAATATTGTTGGATGCCACCTGTCTGCACAATTATCGTCCAGTGTTCCACCTGCCTTTTTTAGGCAAGGTGGTTGAGAAATTGGTTATATGGCAGTTTCAAAGGATCCTGGAGGAAACAGATTTTCTGGACCCTTTTCAGTCTGGGTTCAGGCCCGGTCATGGGACAGAGACAGTATTGGTTGCTCTTGTGGTCTCTGGCAAGAGCGGGATGAAGGTAATGCATTCATCCTAGCCCTCCTTGACCATTCAGCAGCTTTTGATACTGTTGACCATGGTATCCTTTTGGGTCACCTGTGGGGGTTGGGACTAGATGGCACAGTTTTGCACTGGTTTGGCTCCTTTCTCCATTGTCAGTCCCAATCGGTGTTAATAGGGAGAGAGAAGTCCAGCCTATGCCCATTATTTTATGGTGTTCCATAGGGCTCAGTGCTTTCACCTCTCCTTTTTAACATCTACATGAAACCCTTGGGTGAGATCATCCATCATCATGGGATGATATATCACCAGTATGCTGATGATACTCAGATTTTTATCTCCATCCCTGGTGATCCAAGTTGCTGTCTTGGACCTGACTCGGTGTCTGGAGGCTGTTTGGGTCTGGATGGGGGATAACAGGCTCTGGTTGAACTGGCAAGACTGAGTGGTTTTGGGTGTCTGGGGATCCTGGTTCTAGGACTTTACCATCTTTAACTCTTGATGGGGTTGCACTACCCTGGATAGACCCAGTGTGTGATCTGGGGGTCCTTCTGGACTTGCATCTCCTGCTTGAGGAGGTGGCAGTTGTGGCCAGGAGGGCCTTTGCACAACTTTGTGTTGTGTGCCAGTTGTGCCCCTTCTTAGACCAGGAGTCCCTTCACTTGGTCACTCATGCCCTCGTCCTCTCCATATTTATTTATTTATTTTACACATTTCTATGCTGCCAATCTCTGAAGACTTTTGGCGGCTTACAAGCTTTAGACATTTTATACAATCATATCAACCCATTGGCTGGCGATATTCACATCTGGGGCATCCTTCACAGTTCCTGCTCCACCCCTGGAACAGGCAAGTCTAGCTCCGACTTGCTGCTTCCATTGCTGCCGGTCGGCTTCCCCTGAAAGGGTACCCATTCATCTACTTGCATTTTTACGTGCTTTTGAACTGCTGGGTGGGTAAGAGCTGGAGGCGAGTGATGGGAGCTCACCCTGTCATGCAGTGCTGTGGCTTGAACTGCTAGAGTGCCGGCCATTTCTTGTCGACACAACTGGTATCATTAAGCTGCTGCACCACTGCACCTCCTTTTAATATTGGATTACTGCAATGTGTTCTACATGCGGTTACCCTTGAAGAATATCCAGAGATTGCAGCTGGTACAGAATAAGGCTGCGTGGATGACTTTAGGAGCCAATTGATCCGCTCATGTTACATCTTTGTTCTGTGAGCTGCATTGGCTGCCAGTCTGCTTCCAGGTGCAATTCAGAGTGTTGATTTTGAACTATAAAGCCCTTCATGGCATGGGTCCAGGTTACCTGGGAATCATATCACTCCAACGGGGAGCTCCCATTCTACCAGAATTGGCAGAAGAGACCTCCTCTGGATCCTGTCTGCCAAGGAATTTAGGCTGATAGGGTCAAGGAGAAGAGCCTTCTTTGCTGTGGTTCCTGTCCCATGGAACATCTTGCCCCTAAGTTGAGATCTGCCCCTTCCCTTATGGCCTTCTGAAGGGCCTTAAGACCTGACTCTGCCAATTAGCCTGGGGCTCTAATGGGAATTTGTCATCTTGGAGGTGGTTATTAGATTACTAGTCATCTCCATTCCCCATATATAAGCTTTCTATATGTTTTAGCTCCTCTCCTCTTGCTCCGCTTGGGTTTTTGTTTTAAGATGTTTTAATTGTTTTCTATTGATTTTTACTATTTTTATGTTTTTTTTTTGTGAGCTACTAAGAGTCCTCTTGATGGCATAGAAATCTAATAAATAAATAAATGACTGTGAGGGTCTGATAAAGGCAGGTAGATATATATTGTTTCTCTGTGTGTGCACTTCTCTTTACCCCTTGTGCTACACCTCTCTATTTCTGTGTGCATGTGCATTGAGAAACTCCAGGTAGGCTACATATGTTCCATTCTGGGTCAAGTGACCAGGAGGCAAAAGGGAAGGGGCTTAGGTTTAACCAGTGACTAATATTCTGATCCCAGCCCACTGCTTCTCCCTTAGGAATCTGTTGTTAGGAGGTTTGGGGATTATTCTCCATAATCCATTTTGAACATAATCTTTCTTTTGCTGGTTTCACCCTCTTCAAACACCAAATTTGAACCTATACTATTCAGCTACAGGACAGATGGATAGATAAACAGAGTTTATCTTTACATAATTTATTTCCACTATTTTATTGGAATGACAAAAATACAAAGTCCACAAGACAAACATTTCCACAAAACCAGTATGGATTCATTTTGTATGTATAAATGCACATTTATAAATAACTACTATATTTATATTGAAAAGTAACAGTTTTCCATATATTGAGGTAATTATCATCAAGTGACATGCCTACTGTCGATCAGATGTGATAGTTTAATTTGTTTTTCCCAGGATCCTCATCCTATTTTTTGGGCTTTAAAACATCCATAATGAGATCATCAAATTTGATTTAGGAGCAAAGATATAAGGGTGCATTGGCTTGTGATTGAGAAGTATTTTATGATTACAACCCTGAACATTTTGATTTATGGTCTGATTCCAACAAATGAAGAAATCATACTTATCACATGAAAAGACCCAAATGTCTCTATATAAATTTAGCTGATAAGAAAATATTTCTACTTTGAAAATGCACACAGTGGCATGCCAAAAATGTGCAACAAATATCAAAAATATCAATCCAACATTGGACAAATTGGATACTAAATGGGTCCAAAAGTAACACTGTAAATGACAATATCAAAAAATATAGAGGAATTACTTTAATCCTACTGGATACTCTGTGACTATCTCAGGATAATCATCCTTGAAAGAAGAAATAAAAAAAGACCATTTGACACCAAATATCAAGGTTGCTTGGGTCATTGTTTCTGTTAACTCAGTACGCATGTTCTCCATCTATATATAAGTGTTCTTTAGAAACCACAATATTCTCATATGTGTCATAGCATCATAGTGTAATTGACTCAGAGTATGTGATCTTCATAAATTGTAACTGTGACTGACAGAAATAATACAATTTTCCTCATTTGCATGATGATGAAATGTCACATACAATGTCACCTGCCTCCCTTGCAAAAGCTTTATGTATAAAGTCAATATCTGACATAATTCCATCTCCCACACCTTTTCTCACACTCTTTCTTTTCCCTTTCTTTTTTCACTTATATATTTTTGTATGTAGAGAGATAGGTAGGAAGGTACTGAAGGGATTACATTCCATCATTTAATAAAGTGGATCCATCATGTTTTGAGTGATTATGTATTATCATATCAGTGTCTCTTAGTGACCATATCGATACACCTTCATCAGGATATTCTGCACCCAAGATGTCCATCCACTTTGTGACTATTGAACATTTTCTTCCAATAATTCCCCAATATTATGGACTTCTTAAAAGAGCTGTATATTTGCATTCTTTCTCTTGTTCAATCATGTCTGATTCTTGGAGACTGCCTGCACAATTCATTGCAGATTTTTTGGCAAGTTTTTTTTTCAGAAGTATTTGCCATTGTGTTCTTCCAAGAGCTGAAAGAAAGTGATTGGCTGTGGTCATACAGCTGGTTTTGTGCCCAAGGTGAGATTTGAACTCATCTTCTCTAGCCTAAAGCCTTAACCACAAAAAAGAGTAGCAAACTCCTGCCTACCCAGCAGTTCGAAAGAACGTGAAAATGCAAGTAGATTAATGGGGACCTCCTTCAGAGGGAAAAATTGCTGGTCGGCAAATCGATGGAGGAGCAACTCGGTGCAATGGAACACCAAAGTTGGCACGAAAAACTCACCCGTCCTGGGAGTGGAGCAGGAGTCTCGGAGGACGCCCTGGAAATAAACATCGCCGGCCAGCCGAGGGGGGCGGGGTAAAATAAAGAAAAATGTAACTAACTTATGTAAGCTGCCAAGAGTCTTTGGAAATAAATATGATAAATAAATAAATAAAATGAACTGGCTCTTAACATATTTTTGCATAATGTGTACCAGATATGATAATTTAAGCCTGGTCATTGTGTCTTGAGTGAGAAATATGAATTATGTTCTAGAGTCCTTCCCCCCTCCACCCTCTTGACTATCCCTAGAATTCTCAGGTATCTTCTCCAGGGCCAAATCTCAAAAGCATCTATCCTGCTTCTTCAAAATACAAATTTCACTTCTATTCAAGTCACAGGGAGAAAGAATTGCCTGAATAATTCTGATCTTTGTAGGTACAAACACATAAAGGCAAACCTTCACTGCAAATACTAGTCTGTCACATCTTTCTTGAATCTTTTACCTTTGAGAGTCAATCCTGAAACCTAGAAACTATCTACCACTAAAGCATCTACAGTTCTAAGACTGGTGTCATCAATTTGGTCTTCTTTGTCTTACTCTGGTTTTCTTTTTGTGCTTCCTAACTTTTAATACTATAGCTTGAAAATCACTTATATTTTTAGCTATAAAATTATCTTGTCCAAGGAACTCTCAAGAGTCTTCTCCAGCACCACAATTCAAAGGTATCAATTCTTCGATGCGCAGCCTTCCTTATGGTCCAGCTCTCACAGCCATACATTACTACTGAGAAAACCATAGCCTTGACTATGCAGACCTTT
>JANHZU010009039.1:14231-28878 GCA_032468055.1 Acrochordus granulatus | reverse complement strand
TGGGCTTGGGAAGACTCCGGGAGGCAGTGCAAGACAGGGGGGCCTGGCGTAATGCAGTCCATGGGGTTGCAAAGAGTTGGACACGACTGCGCGACTGAACAACAACAAAGAGTCCAGTGATTTTTTTTTAACAGAGGGCAAACCAGGGCCTCTTTAAAAGGTTGGAAAAAACCCCTGTTGCAGTGAGGAATTAATCACTGCATGGACCCACCTGCTATTCACCTCCCTGGAGTCTTTCACCAATCAGGAGGGACAAGGATCTAACTGGGCAGTGGTCGCACTGACTGCATCAAGGATCCTGTCAACTTCCTCAGGAACAACAGAATCGAATTGCTTCCCGATTACTGGGCAAGACTCCTCCCTTGGCATCTCCACTGGGTCTACCTCTCAACCAGCATCCAACTGCAACCGAATCTGAGCAACTTTATCTGACAGATGCTCCGCAAATTCTTCCACATGGCCCTGAAGAAGGACCGTCAGCTCCCCCCCTACCTAGAAGGGAGCGGGTGACCCTCAACAGAGCTGACAGGCAGCACTCTGCAGATGCAATAAGCCAGAGAAATAATCCTGTTTCGCTGCCCTGATCGCCACAAAATGACTTCAATTGCAGTTCTAAGTTGTGTCTGATAGGATTCTTCCTTTGTGTTCCGCCAGCAGCGCTCCAGGCATTTCTTCACCCTTTTCAGTCCTTAACTCTTCCATGAACCATGGAGAGTCCAGAGAGTGCTGGTTGGAGAGAGGTACTCTCTCTCGCCACATAGGCGCGATCCTGTCCAAAGCCTCGGCCACCTTCCAATTCCAAGACGCAACCGGGGCTTCAACAGGACCTTTCAGCAATGCCCTTGGGACATCCCCCAACTCCCTCTAAAACCCCTCAGGGTTCATCAGGTGCCAAGGGCGGACCGCTTGCATGGGTCCCGCCTCCCTGCAGAGGGGGGTGGCAAAAGAGAATCTCAAAGACACCAGGGCGTGATCAGACCATGACAAAGGGGATAACAAAAGCTCTTCTAATTCACATTGCCATTGCTCCAACAAGAAAATCATGTCCAGAGTGTGGGTGTGGCCACTGTCTCGAGTGGGGCTCTCAGTTAGATCCTTGTCCCTCCTGATTGGTGAAAGACTCCAGGGAGGTGGGTCCATGCAGCGATTAATTCCTCACTTCAACAGGGTTTTTTTCTGGAACCTTTTAAAGAGGTCCTGGTTCACCCTGTTAAAAAAACCATCGCTGGACTCCACCTGTTTGGATGATTATCGGCCAGTCTCCCACCTGCCTTTTTTGGGCAAGGTGGTTGAGAAAGTCATTGCCTGGCAGCTGCTGAGGTTCCTGGAGGAAACGAATTTTCTGGACCCTTTTCAGTCTGGGTTCAGGCCCGGTCATGGGACAGAGACAGTATTGGTCACTCTTGTTTCCTACCATCCTTGCCTTGTAGAAGAGCAAGTAGAGAGTCTTGTTGAAATCAGATTGCCCATAGAAAATTCCTTGGCTTGATTTTCTTTGTTTATATAATGTAAGGTTTATATATACGTCTCTTAGAAGAATCCCACAGTACTTGATACACAAAATTGCATGTTTGAAGGACAGTGCATCAGAAGGACATGCTGAAGCAGGTGTTATGGGTTTCAAGAATGAAACATTTGATGTACTATATATCTCCAAAATTTTCTGTCAACAATCCTTCTGAATCCAGTTTCAACACTTCAGAGTCATCTGAGTGTTTTTGGCTATTTACATGTTTATTTGGACATCAGAACACTATAAATATGCACGTTCTACATATTTGCAAATGTATGGAACTCATAGAGAATTACTAATCACTTATCCCTTCTGGCTAATTGTTGAGCACAGAATTGTCAGCTTATCGGGTTCATTTGCCAGCCAAGAACAAAATGTCTTATTCTATTTTTCCAGGCCTAAATTGTCACAGAATATGAAAAGTGTGAATGGATAAGCCAAGCACTTTTTTTGTTAGTGTCCTCACCATCAAGGGGAAAAAAGTTTGTAAGATCTTGAAACTGCTTGTGATCTACTCGCTGAAATGTTGACAAACAAAAATAGGGCCAGTAGACTCTGCTTTTGTGGTATTAAGGGTCTGCCTTCATAATAGATAGCTAGTTTGATTGTGAAAATAAAAAGTCGTTACAGCTTATCTAAGAAATAGGACACAAAAGAAAGAGAACTAGTTCAACTGCAAGGAATAAAAGAGAAGAGAAATGCTGTGCCGATAGCCCATTACATTATCTGCACAGACTACCTATTAAGTTTGATAAAGAAAAAGGTCCCCCTTCTGTTATACTAAAAAGTTGTTTCTAGAATGTCAGACAACCCTCTGATCCACTCTCTTAAGCTAAAGGAGGTAGACTATCTCAACTTGGAAATATAGACAATATATTTTTATATATTGGCTCAGTTCCTTTAATTTGCTCTGTATTTTTGCAAGCAATCTTATATAAAAGAGAAAAAATAGGGACTTTCTTGTCTTTTCCGTTAATTACCGATTTAAAGAAAAACATTTTTATTCTAAGATTTTTATTTGGTATTTATGAGCTTTATATAGCAGCTCAGTCTTAACAACATTTGTGTGAGAAATAAATACTTGGAAGATGCAGAACCTATTTCAATGCCTGAACAGATATCCCTTTCCTCTCTTCACACATGTGCACATACAGAATAAATTGTTGTGCTTACGTTGATGGGAAACCTCCATTTCCTTCAAATTGCACCATTCTGATATGTTACTTCTGCATTTGGGCTTCTTAATGTGTATGATGAGATTGTAGGAAGTACAGTAGAAGCACAAACACTGTATGATCAGTTGGGAGCTTATTCTCACAATTATACCTTTTCCAGTTTTCTAGAAGACCCCTTGACAGATACTGATAACTGAGTTACAAGTTATGACTTTGCACTAAAACAGTTATATGAATCAGCCCAAATTACAGAGAAAACAAATCATAGAAGTACCTTTTCAGGATGACTGAATTACAGTGGAGCCTCACAAGACAGGACAAATCTGTCAAATTCCAGAAGATAGCTAGTTTGATTGTGACAAATTTCGGAAGAACACTCTTAGTGTGAAATGCTCTTAAAGCAAAATAAGGTTTCCCATAGGAAACGATGGAAAGTCGGACAATCAGTTCCACGCCTCCAAAAATATTCACCAAAAAAATCATTTTTCAATGGAATTTGATGAAGAAATGATTATCCCCAACATCTGAAGTAAGTATCAATGATTAACACACAATATAAAGCAGAAATAGAACAAACTAACCAGCACTTACGGATCTGCTTCGAGGCTGCTACTAGGCCGGCTGCTGTCTGGTGCCCCCTGCTGGCTTGGCAGATCCACTGCTGCCGCTGCTGAGGTAAAACTGCCTTTTCCCTCAGCAACGCCTTTCTGGGTGTCTTTTGTGGGTGGTTTGGAAATGTTTCTTGCCTCCATACTATGAGGGGAGAAGAGACGGGCAGCAGGGGTCGGCCTTTATGGTGCCAGATGATGAGGGTTTTTGTGTTTTTGTGTGCATGCACTTTGAGAACAGTCCTGGCTGGTGTGAGGGAGACAAGAGGGAAGAGAGGAGGGGGCGGGGACTGCCTGGAGGGAGAATCTGGAGTCTGAAGTCTCGGGAGTTACTTCTCTTGAACACGTTTCACTTAATTTATGCTGTTTATGCAGAGAGAGAGGAGAACCGTAGGCTCCCTTGTGAGATTTCCCATGTGAGCTCATTGCGCAGTGCTCATCTTGTGATCAGGATGGTGCAAATCGTCGACCTGCCATACATTCTGGCAAGGTCAGTCACACACACACCTCTCTCGTGCTTCTCGATGACTTCCTTCTTTGGGTCTATCTGAATCACCTTCTTCTTATTGCCTTTCATTTCACACTTTTTCAAGTTAGAACGCACGCGTGGTTTCAGCCTGAACAGTAATGGAGTAAACTGCATGTGGCAACGATGGCAGAACTCTCACATGGTTGATGCCTGAATGGGAAATACAGAGCACTGACTGATGATGTGTAAGTTATTGAGCAAAGTTTGCTTGTCTTGTGAGTCACCGCTTGTCTAATGGAATAAATTTTATTAATTTCTTTTTGCTCATCTTGTGAAAAGCTCATCTTGTGAGATGCTCATCTTGTAATTGATCCACTGTATCTGATTAGAAAACTAAGCTTTGTGATCTTTATATAGGAAGTTTCTTTTTACTTGCAGCTCTTTTCTCGGAGAACATTGTCCAGTTTCATTTGGAGATTTCTGCAGTGAAATTATTCTTCCTTAAGGAGATTGCTTAAAGGTCACTAGAAGAACAAGCTGCTTTAAATATTCCTCCTATCTATAGCAATCTCAGGTTTCAGTTTTACCTCTTATCACCTTTTGCAAACTCAACATTGAGAGAGAGGGAAGCTATTTTTCGCAAGGCTTCAGTTCCAATAAAAAAATTGCCCTTAATATTAATAAAGCAGGTTTCCAAACACGGAGCGCAGGAGAAGTACTTCGAGTTTTCACCGTAAAAATAATTTTGTGGCATCTGTTCAAGCTTTTTTTATGGCTGCTCCAATGAGACTTGTATTTTAATCTAATAAACAGAGATCTCTACCTGCTCAGCACAACTGCTTTCTTGAACCACAGACTGTTGCCTTATGTTAAAAAATAATTATTGTTTTCTTTTTATTACACCCACCACACATACAGTCCTTATAAGTCTTATTCAATGTTCACATTCAGGAGTGTCCATAGGGTTGGGTGTATAAAAAAACTCAAGATGACAGCTGCAACTGCATGGAAACCTTGACTTTTTTAACGTGCATTGCAAATGTAATAGAAGGAGATATCCCAGTGCACAATTGCAGCCACCATCTTGACTTTCCAATCCCCTCTGGATATCCCTGTTCATATTATATAATGAAAGTGAGGGAAAACTAAAAACAATATTTGAAAAGCTAAAAGTCTAAAGAAAAACATGCAAAACATGCATCCTTGGGTATGTCTAGTAGACCTCTGTCTTTTGTTGAGTACTGTACAGGTATATATGTAACCATGTTGCTTCTTATAATTTTTTTTCTTCCATTCAATTGTGCCTGATTTTCAGAGACTGTTGGATAAGTCCATTCAGTTTTCTTTGCAAGATTTTTCAGAAGTGGTTTGCCATTGCTTCCTTCCCAGGACCAAGAGAAAATTACAAGCCCAAAGTCACCCTCCTGGCTTTGTGCCTAAGGCAGGACTAGAAATCAGTCTCCCACTTGCTAGCCTGATGCCTTAACCATTACACCAAACTGACTGTCTTTCTTATAATTAAGCATAAATAAAATGCTGGCAGCAGATTTTTGATAGTTCTATCATTTCTACGTAGTGAAAAGGAGGCACCATAACGATGAGTTAGAACACATGCTTCCTGTGCAGACCGTGCCTACTATTTTGAGGAGCACTTAAAATTCGTCCAATGATGACTGTGCCATAAACTAGACTTAATGAGCATCTAATTCATCATACTAAAGTGTTTTGTAATTTGATATAGTCTATTACATACTAACCTTTATATTCCCCTACAGTCATCTAATGCTCCTACCCCTCTTTTTAGATTTTTGTAGACTCTGTTTTTTTATGTATACTTACTTTCTGCTTTCCATTTTTTAGCTTAAAAATAGATTTTGATGTATTCTCTATGCTTTTATAATTAACTGTACTTCACCTTCTTTGTGCTGGTCTATTACTATAATAAAGATTTGATTTCATTTGAAGTACCAACTATGCCATGGATATCTTTGGAAAGGTCTGAGAAATGCCCCCAATTGGCATGCTGAAGATCCACTGCCATGCAGCACTTTCACAGCATCATCTTTTAGTATTTTAAATAATTCAGCTGGAATATCATCACCTTCGCTAGCTTTGTTTTAGTAATGTTTCCTAAGGCCCACTGACTTCACACGCCAGGATGTCTGGTTCTAGGTCAGTGACCGCACCATCATGGTTATTGGGGACATTTAGATCTTTTTTGTAAAGGCCTTCTGTGTATTTTTGCCATCCCTTCTTAATATCTTCAGCTTCTGTTAGGACCCTATCATTTTTGTCCTTAATCATGCTCAACTTTGCATGAAACGTTCCCTGGATATCTCTAATTTTCTCTAGCTTTTCCTAGCCTATTGTTTTTCTCTATTTTTTTCCACTGTTCATTTAAGAAGACCTTCTTATCTCTCATTGCTATTCTCCGGAAATCTGCATTCATTTTAGTATATGTTTCCCTTTCTCTCTTGCCTTTTACCTTCCGTCTTTCCTCAGCTATTTCTAAAGCCTCATCAGACAGCCACTTTGCTTTCTTGCATTTCTGTTTCTTTGGGATGGTTTTAGTAGCTACTTCTTGTTCAATGTTACATACCTCTGTCCACAGTTCTTCAGGGACTCTGTCTGCCAGATCTAATCCTTTAAATCTATTCCTTACCTCCACTGTATGTTCATAAGGGATATCACTGAGGTCGTACTTGAATGGCCTAGTGGTTTCCCTTACACTCTTCAATTTCAGTCAGCTCAGGTCTTGTTTTGACTGACTTATAGAGCTTCTCCATCTTTGGCTGCAAAGTATATAATCATCTGATTTTGGTGTTGACCATCTGATGGTGTCCATGTATAGAGATGCCTCTTGGCTTGTTGCGAAAGTGTATTTGTTACAACCAGCTTGTTCTCTTGACAAAATTCTGTTAGTCTTTGCTGTGCTTCATTTTGTATTTCAATGCTTTTTTCTTTTTCTTTTTTAAAAATAATGTATTTGTTTAAAACGTTTAAGGAACAGAATAAATAACTACATGAAAAATAAAATATCATTAAATAAAAGATTATCATAAAATTAAAAATGTATGATTTCATTCATTCATTAAATGTATAGATAGGTTCATTATATCATCTTAAGAAGTAACTAAAATATCTATAAAACTCTAAATAGTAATATTAATACCGATGTCACTACTGTTTGTCATTTTCCAAAATTAAATGGACATAATCATATAAAAGGAAAGAAAAGAAGAAAGCAAAAAGTGATAAAAATGGAATGCAATGAACTACAATAAAATAAAAAAATGTTCGAAAAGAGTAAAATCAGTAACAACCACTTCTTGACTTCCCCCTCCAACAGGATCATACAAAATCCTGATTAAATAAACAATTATCATACATAAATGTTAAAGGATAGATTATCATCATCAAAACCACCAACATCATGGAAGGCACATCATAGAAAACAATCCAAAAGTCCGTCATTGGATGTTATTTATTTGAAGAAAAAATTACTTCTTAGCTATAAATGTTGGGTCCCATTACTGCTGATTCATATATTTATTTCACATATTCCATTCCGCAAGTTAACTAATAATAATACCATGAAATTTAAAGAAAAAAATCAGATAGACTAAAACAAAGTACACAAAATGCAAATAATGCAACAGAACAAATGAAGACTCTTAAGATCAAGACACAAGTCAAGTACTGAAAGCTTGGAAGATCACCAACTACCACTTCTATGTATTGCCTAAAGGCAAAAAGGGAACCAGCTAAGTTCGGAGACCTCCCCAGGGATTTTTTTAAAAAGTCTACTGTAATTGAATAATGACTGTCAGATGTTTGCCACGATCTTGGCTGAAAGGTTGAACATAATTTTACAGGATTTTATTCATGAAGATCAAAGTGGATTTTTATCTAAAAGACAATTACAAAATGATATTTTGCAATTGTTAGAAATGTTTGGGACATTTTGGAATACTTGGAGCAACATAATGAAAAACAAACTGCATTGATCTTTTCAGACGCGGAGGAGACTTTTCACCATTTCACATTTTCTCCATGTTTTTAGAAATACTTTTCAGCCATTTAAATCAGTGGTCTCACCAACAGGAGCATTGTTCTTAAAATAAGTAAAAAAAATCATTCTCAGGATGTATTCGTTGTGTTTATTGCCTTGAATTAAAAGTCTTCGTCCAACTGATCATTTCAGATTCTGAGCCAAACAAATACGTGCTCAAAATGGAATGACTGCCCCTTCAGAGGGAGTTCCATAATCGGGGCCCCACTACATCCTTTTGGTTCATACACTTAATCTTGGACCCATTTTCTAGGTTCACAGATTGCATGGAAATGGTCGGAATTTGAACTGCATAGTAAATCACAGAAAACTAACCAAAGTTTGCATGTTGTGCAAATGAAGTTTCTAGGTTTGTAACTGAGATAGTTATGCATGTTGTTTAAGGCAACCAGCAGTCAAATACCTCATAAATTGACCCTTTAGAAACACAGGAAGTACTTTACTTAGAACCATTCACTGAGTTACAACAGTACTGAAAAAAGTTACTTACGACTTGCAGTTACAACCATTGCAGCATCCCCGGGGCCACATGATATCTGGGTACTTGGCAATCGGCACCTATCGACAACAGTTGCGACATCCCAGGGTCCCTGGATCACCACTTGCAACCTTCCCAGCCGGCTTCTGACAAGCAAAGTCAAAGGGGAAGCCGGATCTCCTGCGTGATTCATAGCTGCAGTGATATGCTTAACAATTGTGGCGAAAAAGTGGCAAAATTGGGTGTGACGTAGGAAATTCCCTAATTGTACTTCTAAGCTGAGGAACACTTGCATTTGTACTACTTATACAGAACAGATAAAGGAGCTGAGAAGAAGAGGCTGAATTTCATATCTCAGGGTCCTCAAAGCATTCAGCGCATTAGGAACCTGCTCTTTGATTTGGGCGTAAAAACAAGTGATTTCTTTTTGTTCAAATATTTGTGCAAAATAATATGATCCACATTTCACTGGCGTCCATCGATGAAGCACCTAAGAACTGGATTTTTGCATTTCTCCTGATTTCACAGGAGAGCTCTTGGCTCAAGAACAGACAAGTTCATATCTTCTTGTATTCCACAAGACACTGCTTCTGTTTCGAGTGCCAGTGCTGTTCTGTTGTGGGTCACTGCTCTGCTGCTCTTCGTGTGTGATTTGCATTAGAAATGCTCAAGAATTTTGTGTGATACTTTTATGAGAAACAACTTCACTTGTCTTTTCTCCATGCACCGATGGAACATACAGTACTTGCTCCCATAGTTGCCAAGATTATTTCAGAGTAGATGTAAAAGTACACATTGGAAATAAATGAGACCAGAAATGTGGATTTTAGAACAAAATGTGAACAAAAATGTGTGTTCCAATAACCTTCATAACCAGGACAATTACTAGCCCAGCAGATGTCCTCATACTAATTAAAATTAGGCTTGATTAGGCTTCTTGGCTTAATTATTCTGAAAACTTGGTTTAGTTAATCGATGGTTCAGTTCATACTACAAATCGAGAGAATGGGTTAATTAAGAACCAGATTAAAGAGATTTCACGGAAACAGTGAGTTCGTTTGAAAGGGTTGTCTCATCGAGGTTTACAGTCTTTTAAATCAAAGTGCTGCACCAGAAATAGGATGGAATCGGCTTAGAACTGAACAGACGCAAAAACCTGTGTGTAAAACGATCTCTTCAGGATTAGTACGTATAAGTTACAAATTTAACTTGTTTATACTTTGCTTTTAATTTCTGAATCTGGTTCCAGCACTTAAAGATGAGGAGAGACGCTGATCAAATAGGATGCATTTTATTTCATTTATTAAATTTGTACGCCTCCGAATTCAAACGACTCTCAGCAGGTATTTGCAAATAGGAAGACCCAGAGCTTTCCTGACAGAGAATTACAAGTCTGTCCATTTCAGTCTCTGGACCCAGAATGTCTCTGGACTGAAACAGGAGGAAGAAGGCGGTCTTGGTGGCCCTGAAAGGAGCAGACGTCTTACGTCATCCCTCACCCGACTGACCTCTGCCAGGGCAGCCGAGGAAGACCACTCTCGGCCATCGCAGCCTCGAAACTGCCAGTGTCTCCCAGCAATCTTCTCTGCAAGCAAGCGTGTGCCAAGATGCCAGGAAAATAAACGTGGGGCAGAGAGACAAAACCAAGGCAACTTTTGAAGCTTTCTAGATTGGTCGTATGAGAAATCTGGGTTGAAAGAAGAAGGAAAACAACACTTCCAAACTGGAACAACTAAGACCAACTTCAGGCTGCCGCCGCAGCAATGCAAAGAGGAATGCCGTGTGGACGGGTTCCTCAAGATGACCAATCAAGCATCTTTGTGCCACAGGAACCAAAACAGGAGGATGAAATGTGCCACAGCGGGCGGCTCTCCCTGTCAATCGATTCAATAAGTAAGCATGAAATGAGCCCACGGGGCCAGTGAGCGCTGAAAGGCAATCCTTCCAGATGCGGTAGACTTCGGCTCCCACCCTCGTAGAGGGCGACCCAAAAAACGTATTGGATTGGCAGGCATGAGCACGTGGTGGCAGCACTGCGAGACGGTGACCTTGAGCAAGTCATTTCTAAAAAATGAAAATCCCGTCATTGTTTCCTAAATGGCATGTTTTAAGGTTCCAGTTCCTACGAAGAGAATATTTTCCTCCATCACTCTTGGTTTTATTGGATTGTTAAAAAGATCCCGTTTGCCTGTGTCACCCTGGGCTTCAGCTCTCGTGGCCCAAGGTGAGCTGCAGCTGGAGACAAGGGGAGCTGGAGATGCCACGTCGAGCCCTGTCCTCAGCCCTGAAAGCGCAATTCTCGAACCCGCTGAGAATTTCACAACATCACGATGTTGCCACCCTGTCGAAAAACCCTATTGCCAGTTGGAAAGGAACCCTAATCACTATTGCTTCATAATGACCGCCGCCGCCGCCACTTCGGAAACTCGTTCTGTGCCCAGTGGGGTCCTTACTGGTGGGTCTGTCAGTGTGGTAGGAGTAGGAGCCACAGCACCATGACGTTCCTTCGGAGACAACAGGATGAAAAGGCTGGGGTTTGGGTTTGGGTTGGTTTGGTTTGGTCCTTTTGGATTTTCAGAGTTACACCAAGTTGCCTTCGAAACCGCCATGCTTCCAGAAAGCTGGCTGCCACAGCGCTGGAGGGTTTTTTCCTCTTTAAATGCCTCTCCTAGTCCTGCATTTCATTTATAACTCTCCCCTCACCTCTCAGTCTCCCTTTGCAGAGGACGTGGGCTGAACTTGGGAGGTTTCCATAGGGATGAACAATTCCTTTCGTTCAACACAGGCTTCAATGCACGGAGGCTTCCCAGGAATATCAGAAAGCCAAACGTACTCTGGCTGTTGGGACATCTCGGACTTCCGATGAGATAATTTCACTGATGAGATCACTGAATTTTCTCTGCTGATACTCAGCCAGGAAATGAAAGTCCCGCGGGGCAGGAGGGAGCTTTCATTCCAGAAGAGCCAGTTCCATGCGGCAGTGTGGAAAATGTCCACTGATTGTCTAACCAGGTTCGTAGGTAGAAATGCCAGTTTGGCCTAGTGGTTAAGGCAACAGGGTAGTGAGTTCGAATCCTGCCTCAGCCATGAAAGCCAGCTGTGTGACCCTGGCCAGTCCCTCTCTCTCAGCCCAACTCATCTCACAGGGCTGTTGTTGGGGGGAAATTAGGAGGAGGAAGGGGCATCAAATATGTTTGCCGCCTTGGGTTCTTCATACAAATAATAAAGGTGGGATATAAAAATATATATTTATAAATCAAATAATTGAATAAATAAATGTGATGAATTTATTCTTTGCATGTTATTAGGGTTTTATTGTTTTAACTTTTTTGTAGTTTTAGAATTACAAGCTCTCCAGAGTCACTCGGCTGAGACGGGCAGCTCTAGAAATTGAACAAACAAACGAACGAACAAATGAATGAATATCATCCACACTCCCTTCCTCAGATTTCTCCCATTTTTCCTTCTTGGTTTGCAACTGCCCCGTCAGAATCTCCTTTCATAGGGTTCCCATCCTTTCTGGGCGCTGTTCTTAAGGACTTGACCCCATCGGATCTGACCCACCTTCCCTTGGAGCTTCTCAGTACTTGCTTTTCTGAAGCCCGGGGTGCAGGACTGACCCTTCTCAGTTCTTCCTCATCTGGAGAACACAAATTGAAGAATAATGCAGCCACTTTCTCTCAAGGCTCAAGTCACCCTCACTTCTTCAACCTATTCTTCCCGTACGGTGAGGATTAGGTCCACGAACAGCAGACTCCCTTGTTTTTTCCTTCTGCTTTCTGATAAAGGGAATTGTCAGCCCCAGGAATTTGTTGGACCTTGAACTCTTGGCAAAATTAGATTCTCAACAAGCAACTGAAGTTCCCATTATCACCACGGTGTGCCTCTTTGGGCCATCTCAGGCCCCAAAATTTAATGCATATTTTCTACGTGCCCACATGGTCTATCACATGACAATAAGACTTTGTTTCTTTGGCCTCTTTTATTCTTACCCCAATATTTTTACCAGGATTTTCATACCGTGATTCCTGAATTTCTGTGCACATGTATTTCTATCTTACACACAGCGCAACATCACTGCTCTTTCTCTTAGATCTGTTTTTTTAATGTAGCTCTCCAATGTTGTATGCTGACCATGAGATTCCACCAGGTTTCAGTCATTCTATCATGTTGTATTTGTCTTCTTGAACTAGGATCTCGAGTTAACTCTGTTTATATCCCATAGAGTGTGCATTAATGTAGAAACTTCTGAGTTTGGAGCACCACCTAATGGCATCCCAGTTGGGATGTCCTATATAACTCTAGTCCACATCCTGGCTTCCTTCTCTCTTTGTATTTTGCTTCTTGGCCCTAAGCTTTGGCTGCATACTTAGCTCCGCACTTTTGCACCCTCCCTCTTTGTTCTGGTTTAACGTACTCCTGATGAGACCCCCACGTGGCTCTGACAAGCACTTTCTTCCCAGTTATCATAAGATGCACCCAATCGCTTCTGAGGGCCATTTGTCATAGGCCATTGTGGTAGAATCTGAAGATTTCTTGGGGACACCATTTGCGTAGCCAGTGGGTGGCTTCTAGAATCCTTTTGCTCCTGAGTTCCATCAGCACTGGATGCCTCCTGATTCTTCCCCAGTGTTGCCTCTCCAAAAGGGAGTTTTTCTTGTTTTCTGTAGTTTTCATCCCTTCTCTCCCCTTATGGAGAACTTAAGCTGTCCTCTCTAGGGACCCTCATCTTTTCTGATGCATTTCAATGGAGCAACTCCACTCAAACCACTTTATCTTCTCCTTCTTAAAAAACAAACAAACTTGCACTTGCAACAGGTGTGCTTTGGATCCTCTTCAAGTAGGCAGACAGACGCTTTGCAGGCCAGCAGTGTCCCCATCACTGTCATGTTCAAAGTCTTCCCTGCCAATTTCCCTGCCAAGCCTCTGAGCAAGCCCTCCCCCTGGTTCGCTCTAGTCATGAGCTAGGGTATGGATGATGGCCTGCATGGAAGCATGCCAGAGCTGTTATCTAGGCAAAAGGGCAGAAGTGTTTTTAAGCCCTGGGAAAAATGGTGACATTTGGAAGAAGCTCTGGCAAGCAGCCCTGTTTCACTGAACTATAAGACACAATCACAATGGCAAAATTCCATTATTCTAGTCCATCTCGATAAAATAGTTTCAACTCTTCCTGTGGAGTTGATTCCCTGCTTTGTGCGGCTGGCAAGCTGCCTTTCTAGGCTTTTACTTTGAGCTGAAATGAGGAAGGAAAAAAGGGGGGAAAAAGTACCTCCCCCTTGCCAAACGCCTGTCCATTTCTTTTGTTTCGTCCACCTACCCCATTTACTGAACCATGGATTTCCATGGACAAAAGCCAGTGGAAGAAAACAAATGATGCTGGCATTGGATATGGTGAAATAGCGTGAAATGAACCTTTTGGCTCCAAGCCTCCCGCGATCTGGAGAGCCTTGCATAGGTTTGGGTTTATTTAAAGGGTTAGGGCTAAGGTTATCAGTTGATAAGAGAGCATGTTACTTTGGACAACACACAAATATTTCCCATGGGCTAGATCCATGTAGAGCAAGACAATCATACCTGGGATGCAAAACATCTGGAAAATCTAAGCAGAGCAAAGAGGCTCAGAGGATTCCAACTCTTTGCTCCAGTCGGTCCTTTGATCCAGCATTCTCTCTCCAGATTTTGCAGCCTTATCAATTCCCCACTGCCCACATAATTATCCAAGAGCAATCACCACCTTTCGATAGGATTCGAGCAACATGCTAGACTAAGATAAAACCTTAAAATCATTTAAGATTTACTGTGTTGTGAGAAACCAGCTAAGGTCTTATAATGTTGTATACTTATATGAGTAAGTCATCATATAGTCTATTTATTTGCAGACTCCATGTTATCCGAACATTGCACTTGTTGTTGTTCAGTCACGCAGTTGTGTCCGACTCTTTGCGACCCGATTGACTGCAGTATGCCAGGCCTCCTGGAGTCCACCCAAGCCCATGCCCATCATACTGGGATATTCATCCATCTCATCCTCTGCCATCCCCTTCTCTTCTTCCCTTCAATCCTTCCCAGAATCACAGTCTTTTCTAATGAGTTCCCCCTGCACATTATGTGGCCAAAGTACTTGACCTTCAGCTTCAGTATTTGTCCCTCCAGTGAGCAGTCAGGGTTGATTTGCTGTAGGATTGACTGATTTGACCTCCTTGCCATCCAAGGGACCCTCAAGAGTCTTCTTCAGCACCACAATGCGAAGGCATTGATTCTTCGATGCTCAGCCTTCCTTATGGTCCAGCTCTCACAGCCATACATTACGACTGGGAAAACCATAGCCTTGA
>JANHZU010009039.1:3032-14131 GCA_032468055.1 Acrochordus granulatus | reverse complement strand
CATGGGGTTTTCTTGGCAGGGATACTGGAGTGGGTTGCCATTTCCTTCTCCAGTGGAGTCCTGTAGCCCATTTTTCAGTAGATGTCTAGGAACCCCAACAACATCTAGGGTGGTTCTTGTTAACCCAGGCAATGCCAGAGCCAGTATGGATTTCTGTAAATTACATCTCATATTTTTTATGGAATACTCTTTGTCTGGCTTTTCTGATGAGATCTGTCCAGTATGGTTGAACCTCTGGCATAGTTCTCATCTTCTTTGGAGCACACTGGCCTCCCCAACCACAGCAAGATGGTACCTCAATTTGTAAATCCAAATTACAAAAGAACAAAATCTAATTTGGTCAAAAGAATATTAGAATATTTATCTCTAGTCACGCACAGTGGACAATAAACATTGTTTTATAATAAACTTTAACAAGTTTCATTACCACCATTCAAAATGCTTTAAACTCAATAACAGGATATTGATATGCTCCATCCACTTGAGACTTTCCAATTATTATATTATAGTATAAGAGGAGACTGTCTGAATCCAGGCCCTTGATTAATTTATCTTAAAGTAGTGCAAAATAAGTGCTGTCTTCTGCAGCAGTCTCTTAATGAGATATGTTTTACTAAATATCAAATGACTTTGACTCAAATGGAAGGGTTCAGACTGGTTTTGATAATATAAGCATTCCCTGGGCCACTTTTATTGAGCACTTCATAATCTACAAATGACAAGATGAATGTACTCACTTCCACAAAGGAAATAAATGGGAAGAGAAGTCATCCATCCTTTGAACAAGCTTTGCATGAAAAGAGACATGGGTTTAACTACTTGAACAGAGACAGAAATTACAGCAGAAGTATCAGAGAGGATTATTGCATCAACTAAAGAAGTACATCAATCATTAAGATAAATAAGGGATGTGGAGAAGGAAGCAGTAAGGAAATGCTTTTGTGATTTTAACTATATTTTTTATTTGAATATTGTTATTTTTCATATTGCATGTTAGAATTTTATCTATTTATAAGCCTCCAAAGAACTTGTGCTATAAGATATATTCATTATATGAAAATAAATTAGAGGCAGAAGCATTCCATTAAACGCTTCCAAAAGTGTTTTGCACTGGGCTGAGCCTTAGTTACTATTCTATTACAACATCTGTTATAATTCTGTTTCCAAATGATTATGGAAAAGCAATGCCTCAGCAGCATTAAAAGTTTCTAATGAAGAAATAACCTACATGTAAATGAAACCAATTATCCTGTTTAGCAAATTATCATGCCTCATACAATTCACGTTGATCTAGGTTTCTTAAAACTGTATTTTATGCTATTACTAGCAGGTGGCCTTTAATGAGCCAATTAACAAAGTTTAATTTCAGTGACATATGATATGAGACACATTTTCAGAAAGTGTTTGTAGATATCAATCATAAATCTAGTATGCTGACAATTTTGTTTTATTAGAAATAGCCAGTTGTTCCTGTGAAAATATGAAATGCCTCCTGAACCAGACAGCTTTATGTTTTTCTTTTTTTTAAAGAAGAATTGTTAGTTTCTTAACCCTTCACCAATTTTTACGATGAATTTATTTTTTTTCCAGTTTTTAGCTTGTAAGGAGATCAATTTCAATCTTCCTTCCCCATTTCCCCCCAAGTTTTCCACTTCTTTGATCTCATTATGTAAAAAGAATCACTGGAATAAGTGAACAAGTGACTAAAGAAGTGATTTCTTTTTCTGTAGGACTGAAGGACATTTGTTTGTTTGCTTAAAAAAGTTATTGTCGATCACTCTTGAAAACTTTAGGTGACTTACAAAATCTAAATAAAGAGATAAAACAGTTTAAAACATAAAATAGATAGCCCAAACTAAAAACAAATCATATCAATTACAATAAAATACAAACACAGTGAACCTCTGCAACACAGCATCTCCTGATCCCAATCCCCATTGCCAGATCAGAGGGATACAGTGTTGACAGTATCAAAACAGCTGAGAAATCAAGAAGCACAAGGATGGATGTACTGTCCCCATCCTGACTATGCCAAAGTTAATCAACAAGCACAGTCATACTATAACCTCACTTGCAATGTAACTGAAATGGATCCAGACAATCTGTTTCCTCTAAGATCCTCTGCAGCTGCCATCTAACAATATCCCCTGGATTGTGGGATGAGTTAGAAGACTCCCCCTCCCATTTATAAATTGCTGCTTTCCATTTATTTTCTCTCTGTTTAGGTTTTTTAATCATCTTGAAGAACCACGTTGGGGTGGGAGAAATGTCTCTTGGACGAGCAGAAACTTTTCCTGAACAAGTTGGCCATTTCAGATTAAGTGCACCTTAGAGTAACTCAGCTCATTATCTGCCCTACAGTACTTGTATGACTTCCCCACCCCAGCTCGCTGTCTGTAGTTCAATTCAATGGAAAGAAAAGTCCAAAACTATTGGACTCAATAAATTCCATGTAAATTCTTTATTTCTATGTAGAATTTCCTCACTAGAAGAATCACCAGAATTTGCTGAAATAACCAGCTCCTGAAATTAAGACTCTTAACTTTAACTTTCCTTAGTTAAGAAAAAAAGCAATCCTAAACTAATGCCCCATGTCTGCTGGCACAAAAATGTTATTTGGTGTTGTATCTCTGTTTTCTTTTTCACAGTTTCTATGAAGCTGCCCTCTCTTTCTACCCTCATCGTAACTGCAAAATCAGCCCGCTGTGCCTTGCAGACAGTTTTCTATTTCCTGGGAGTGGCATAGGCAAATGAGAATTTTCTGTAAGAGTTCTATAAAAAAAGCAAAGAAAATAAAGTCAAAGAATAGGTGGACATTCAACTGTTGAAGTAATCTAATTCCCCCTCCCCAATATGTTGCTTCAGTGTAGTGAAGGTGTTCCTGGGAGTGATGTACAAAGAATGTAAGGAATGTACAAAAAGGGTAGAAGTTCCCTCCAGGATCAGCTAAGGTGTGAAGATCATCCCAGATGCCTAGTTATAGCAAACAGACTTGTAAATTATATTGGGCAGCAGTGATATAGAAAGATCCTGGAGACAAATTATTACTTCTGTGTTAAGGGCAAAGGCATTATTTCAGATTGCATGGAGAAGGCAGTGGTAAACCACCCAAGTTAGCAAAAAAGTCACTTGGATAGACAACATAAAGTGATTGATGATATAATGCTAGATGATGACCCTCAGGTCAGATAGCCCTCAACATGCTACTGGGGAGGAGCTGCAGATTTTTTGGAGTAGTAAAAGTGATTATGACACAGTTAAATTAAACCTTTCCAGATATCTAGTTGCTGGTGCTGCTATACAAGAAAAGAACATCCAAATTTTAGTGGGAACTTGGAACATAACAAACATGAACACAATGAAAAACTGGAACTGGACACTTTCAGTAAGAAGATCATAGTGCTTACTACTCAAAACAAAAACAAAGAAGGAATGGAACTCTTTTTCTGAAGAAGGATATAGCAAAGACAGTACTTTGGTACAAGCTGTCAGTGATAGAATAATATCAATTAAATTTAATGGACAACCTTCAGTTTGATGCTCCAATTACTGGTCGATAAGAAGAGGAAGCTGGTGACTTATTGTCTATGTTCAATCTGAAATTGGCAGAACATGCAAGCAATATGTGTTACTTGTGGTTGAAAACCAATCCTAAAATTGGAAATTGAAAGGAGGATGTGGTGGAATCACAGGCTAAAGTAGAGGGAGAATCAAGAGGTGTTCTAGATTGGAGTCACTCCATGAGAAAAAGCAACAGAGGCCAGGCTATGAAGCCTTTATCTGCCAATTCCCAAGAGATGGCAGTTAGTCTGGCAAGATTCTTGTAAATAGGTGATCAACAATAAAAAACTATTTTGATTTATTCATGGAGTCATTCTGCTTCCTTGCACCTAACAGAGGAATAAGTATTTGGACTATTTAATCAGAAATTAAACAGGCAAATGATTAATCAGTTTCTGCCAATCCAACTTCATTGCTAACACATTGTCCCAAGAACCAAAATGACATCTACACACATGTACATCACCAGAAAAAGCACACAGAAATCAAATAGACTATATTATTGGTACAAGGGAAGACAAAGGGCTCAGTTAAAATAGCAAAGATCTGACCAGGGGCTCACTATAGAACAGATCATGAACTGCTCATATGCAGGTTCCAAGTCAAGCTAAAGCAGAAGAACAAGATAACCAGTATCCAAAATATGATCCTGAGCATATAGTTGCTTTTTTCAAAAAGAACATAAGAAATTATTTTGAAATCCTGAACCTCATTGATGTAGAAGCAGAGAAACTTTGGAATGCAATCAAAGAAGATGTTAAGGGGATATGTAAAAAGGGACTGTCAAAGATCGAGAAACAGAAGAAAGCAACCTACACATCAGAATTTAGAGAAAAGATAACTTTAGGGGGTCAGGATAATCACTTCAGAGTCTATTGAAAGTTTGTTCTTCTGCAAACAATTAAAACCAAACTGTAAACAGGAAACAATTGAAATCTGAATTTCACTTGAAATTCCTGAAATTCCTCCTCCCCTATTAATGAAAGGATTTAACATTTTTATATACAGTACATGGATTCTTTGATTCCTCTCATAAGCCAGTACATTTCTTTGTCAAGAATTTGGAATTCGCAACCATCAAAGGAATGTCCATAGTCTTTAGGATGCAAATGGACTGCAGACAATATGTTGTTGAAAATATTTATAAAGAGGCTGTTTTATTGGGGAGATGGCATCTGACTTTTAAGCTCAACTATCAGCAATAAAGGAACAGCAGACAAGAAATATGCCATAGTAAATCATTTTATTTATTAGATTTATTCACTGCCCATCTCACTGCAAGCATACCATTGAAGGTCTTAAAAAATACTCAGGTACTGTGATATATCCGTACCTAAAAAGGTCAGAATCATGCAGGCAATGGTTTTGAATGGAAAGCCAAAGTTGGTCTTTGAAGAAGCAGAATAAGAAGAATATTGACACTTTTGAACTTTGGTGTTAGAGTAGACTGGTGAAAATACTGTGGACAGCCAACTAAACAAACAAATTGATGATCAAACAAATCAGAGTTCTCATTCAAGGCACAAATGACTAGGCTGAAATTATCATACTTTGTAAACATTATATGAAAACACAGCTCTGCTGAGAAGTCTGTAATGCTAGGAAAAGTGGAAGGAATGAAGTAAACAGGATAACTTGCAACAAGGTAGACAGATTCAATTACAGAGGTTACTGATGCACTTTTGGAAAGTTGAAAGGCCAGGCTGGGGACATATCATCTTGGAGAATATGAATCTATATTGTTTCTCAAAGCTGACACTAAATTTTATGATTTAGTCTTCTAGCCCCTCCTGAAGAGCATCCTAAAAGAGAGAAGTAGAAGTATGTGCATGAGTGTGTGGTGGCAGGGAAGTAGAGAATGGAGAGTGGGCATGCCCCAAACAAGGACAACTGGCAATTTGTGTCACTGGTATTAAGCTGTTTCATAGAATCATAGAATACAAGTACTGAAAAGATTACTGTCTGATGCACAAATCTACTAGACAGAGTTTGCATGGATAATGATCCAATCTATTATCCCTGGCATTCTTATAAAATAGTCAATATTTTATTAGGAAGACTTTGCAGTGTAGAGGGCTAGAGAGAGATAGTGGAGTACTGAAGAACTACCTTGTCATTTTATATTCTGGCAAAGTCTGTATTTTGTATTTTATTTTATCACCAAAGAGTGTGTGATAAACATATCTCTCATGGTAGCTATTTTTTTGAGAACATCTATGACATGGTGTCAATATTTTATTTGTATCCACCAGATTCCTACTTATGGAACAGACCTGACCTTTCCAACCTGATGGCCTTGAATGGTGTTGTGACTCAATCTCCCAGAATAATCATTAGATAGGGAAAGGCTAGAAGACACCTTCACAGTAAAGTTCTCCACAGTTCCCTTGTGTAGCGAGTCTTTTGATTTCACTGGGCCAGGACTCTATTATCTTTGTATCAGAATATCACCCTTGATATCATTTGTAACAATATGATCTCCTGTCAACCTAGCAGTTCAAAAGCATGCAAATGTGAATAGATAAATAAGTACCACTTCATTGGGAACAATAGCAGGGACATGAAAGGAGCCCCCAGTTGGGCGTCCCCCGGGCAATGTGATGTCACCAGCTAACCGGCTAATCTTCTCAGCCTGGAAGTGCCTTGAAAAGTGCTTCTGACATATGAGAGCAGCAGCAGCAGCAAAAGATTGCTTAACCTATCTTTACATGCAACATAGTATCTATCTATTCATGCTGCACTGAGTCCTTCTTGAGCTTTGTTGCACTGTATTTTCAGTAAGTTGATAGAAGGTAGGAGATTCATGCACTCAGACAGATTTTCCCTTCTTTTTATTTTAAAATAATTAGTAAGAGGGAAGTTACATAGAGACAAAATATAGTATATTACAATAATTACAGTCGGCTTCCAAACGTAATGCTTACAGGCTTCAATTAGCTTCAGTTATAAGTGGCTGCCTGTAGTTAAGATGAATAGGCATAAGTGAATTATACTGCAGTAAACAAAACTAACAAATTGTGGTTTTCTGTGCTCTCCTAATTGCGTATAGGTGAAAGAAAATGACACAGCATTTCAGACAGAAAATTCTAGGCGGTACATTATATAACAAGATCCTTAAATCACATACTCTAGATCAGATGAGGGAATTCCTGGGGAAGGAGTGAATATGAAAGTGTAGAAACTGAAACTTGTATTGGGAAGATAGGATTTGCTTGTTTTACTCAACAGGGGTGGCCTTCAATAGTTTACTTCCATGCACACAGAGACTTCATTTCTTTTCTTTCCTTAACATATTTAATTCAACAGGGAATATGAATGTGTGTTGATCCTTGGCTTAAATCAAATTACTTCAGCTTTTATATTGTGTCTTTTACCTTGCTGGAAATGAAATACCAGCAAAACCTCTGACACACATTGGGTTTGAGGAGCTAAAATGAAGGCAGTATAAATTTCTCCTCTGTTGTGCCTTTATAATGCCTCTTAAATTATTTTAAAATATAAAAAGAAGATGGAAGCCTCCAACTGAGATATTTTTATCACGTTCAAACATAGTCAACATATCATAAACAAAATGCTTTGGATAAACATCTGAAAATATATCTCAATGGCATGAAATCTGCTTTTCATGAAAAACCTCGCTGGTGGAATCACATATAACAAGACTTCCATGCATTTAGTTTCTGCATATCAGTTGCCATCCAAGATGCAAAAAAATCCAGTCCAGATGCCTGTTTTTAAACTTTGTTGCAATCCAAGATGCTGTTATATTTTCCTATAAATACCAGGTTACTTATATAGGTCCATCAGAATGCCTAGTCTACTGATAAATGGTTATCAGTCATCCCATTTTTAAGGTCATGGGCTTCCCTCTCCTGTTATTACCAATGATGGAAACATATTTTTTTCCTTAATGTTTGTAGTACATCATTTTAATGCATGGGGAAGTTCAACTGCAGTCAATGTTTTGTTTTCAATTAGAGGGAAATCTCACCTTTCTCTTTTTTTACATTTTATTATTATATCTTTTTGAAATAATATAAGAAATAGATGATACAAGAGAAGAATCAGGTACAGATAGTGAAATACTGAGGGATGTGGTAGCCAAATGGTTAAGATGCTAGGCTTGTCTGCCAGAAGGTCAGTGGCTCAAGTTCAAGACCCAAGTGAGGCCATGTAACAGGGTGAGCTCCCATTCTTGCCCCAGCTCCTGCCAACCTAGCAGTTCAAAAGCATGTAAAAATGCAAGTACATAAATAGGTATCACCTTTGGTAGGAAGATAACAGCATTCTGTGTGCCTTGGCCTACAGTCATGCTTGCTACATGACCACAAAAGCATCTTCAGACAATGCTGGCTCCTTGGCTATGAAACAGAGATGAACACCGCCCCCTAGAGTTGGACATGACTGAAAAGGGAAACCTTAGCAACAAATCTGAAATGTCATAAAACTCCTATATTCTAATGCATCATCAAAAGTTAATGACATTACAGAATAAAATATTTCATATTCATTTCTTCATCAAAATCCACATATCCCTAAAATGTTTAGTTAGCGCAATTCAGATTGTTAAAAAAGACTATAGAGAGTAAGTCAATGTTGTAAAATATATATTATATTGAGATATGAACTGTAAAACCCAAATTTTGGATATATCATTCCATGTGTAAAAATGTAGTCCAAAAATGGTTTCCAATTAGAATGAAATTCTACATCAAGGTTTTCTTCCACAATTTAGTTAGCCATTCTTCTGAAGAGGGAATCAACAATATTTTTCCAAAAAAAGTATACAGAATCCTTGCATCCATTAACATATACAATGGCAATTCAGTGTATTTTGAAAAGAGATGTGATTTAGTAAAAATTTAATAAGAATATCTCAGGTTGCAATAGGATTATTCTAGCCTAATGAATCATTTTCCAGTATTATTAATTTTTTTACAATACCACCACTACATATGCAAAAACATCTAACCTGCTTGTTACATTTCCAATATTTTTTGGAAAAAGAATTACTCATTTTAGCAGTGTAGACTCAAATGATATAGTAATACTAAAACAATTTATACTTTTATTTACTTTTTATTCATTTAAATATTTATTTGCAATTATAGATTTTACCAAACATATATAAAAATTACAGCAAACATATCAATTTAATTCATCCCTTCTAAGGTTAACAGTATGGTTTGTCAGAATGTGTTTTCATATTTTCCTTGCAAGCACTGCAAACAATGCAGCTTGTTTCATTACATGTTTGTCTTCATCATACAACAAAAAGTAGTTTTTTTTCCTTCTAAACTAGATTGATTTAGTTGAATTAACAAGGGTGTAATGAATCTGGTGTAATAGTAAAACATTGTATCCTAATTCTCTGTAAGTATAATGTTTGAAGTAAATTTAATATTCTTCTATTGAAATTCCCACTGTTGCATCTCTATGACTATATCCTGCCTCCATTAAATTGTACAGTTTTTTGACTTGTTCAGATTCTGAGTCATATTTCATTAGTAATTTATAAATTATGCCTACCAAATGTTTGGTGTTACATGTTATAAGATTTTCAAATTCAGTCAAAATTCTCGATGTTCCTCTTTGTTTCTGCAATTCTTTTATTACTATATTAACATCTGAACTTTTGATTTATTCTTTTCCAATACTTATCCAAAATATTCAGGAGCTTATTCTATATTGCATGAGTTGTTATAAATTGTTTAGTTCTCTGTGTGCCAACCCAGATGTATCTTTATAACCCTTCTGGGAACTACCCATTATGTAGAAGTAATGGAACCACTGATAAGTATAACCCATTCTGAAATCCATATTAAATGGCTACCATGATAATACAGTCTGAAATTTAGAGCAGTTGGCTCACCTGATTCTCTTGAACCCTGCAAGTCTTGAATTTAAACCTTGGCCTTTTAGTGGACCTGGAATTCTCCCCTTCCTTGCTCTCCTGTGCTTAATTTTACTTTCTTTTTTCTGATTTTCCATCCTCCACCTCACTTTACAAGCATGATATCATGTCAGGTTTTGGACTGAATCTGTATTGAGATGTTGAAACTATGGCTTCCCACTATGGTAACTATATAACTTTTAGATGTATTTATCTATATTTCTTTATCAATATCCCTATCCCCAGCCTCACTCATAGCAACCTCTCAACCTTCAGTAAGTGGAATATAAACTCTAATTCATACCTAACACAAATCTGGAGTGGCAAGAGCAACCAGGTATTTGCCAGACCCTGTGATGGAACAGGTAGGATGCTAGAGTAGAATGGAAGAGGTCCAGCTTCATCCAGAATCAACCATCTTAGCTTACTTTGTAATTTGTACCAGTTAAAATGTCTCAGCCTGACCTGCCACACATTGTAGCTTGTATTTATATACAAGATTTGTTTGCTGCCTCAAGCCATGTAGACATTAGACAATGTGCAGATACAATTTTTAACAGAAACAGTAATACAGTAGCCCACAATAATAACATGAACACTAACACAAACATTCTGGTGCCAAGTTACTTGAGAAATTAAGCAGAGGAGAGAGTACAATGCACATTACATTGAGCATATTGAGGAAAACCAGGTAAAAACTAGTAAATTAAAAAATGAAGACAGCTGAAATTCTGCTGGCCTTGAGACTTCATTTGTTCAAGGAAAAGGAAGCCATCTATCCATGTGTCTCCAATTCCCCTCAGCCACTAAAAAAGGGTAAGATGTCCAGACTGTTGAAGAAGAAAAAAGGGCATTGGAAGAATAGCTGAAGGACAGTGAAGAAGATGCACTGATACTAGTATTTTAGGAAGGCTTACTAAGTACTGGAGAGAACAAAGTGGCTAACAAAAAAAACCAAATGAACAGAAAAGAGACATGCAAGGCAAAGTATTACATGGCCAGTACCCACACACTCACATACACAAAACCTAACAGGCAAAGAAGATAAGACTTTGCAATGGCTAACAACTGGAAAGTTGAAGAAAGAGACAGGGGAGGCTAATTCTGGCTGCACAACACCAAGCTTTCAGAACAAATGCATAGAAAGCCAGAATTAAGAAAACAGCAACATAAAGCAAATGCCATCTCTGGAAAGAAGAAGAAATAGTGGATCAACTAGTTAATTGCTTCAAGATGATTACACAGTGTGACTACAAACAATGGCATGACAAAATAGCAACAATGGGCCACTGGAAGATCTGCAAGAAATGTCATTTGCCTGCAAGTAGGACTTGGTAGGACTCCAACTAGACAAAGTAATATGAAGAAAGTTAAATGAAATGAAAGAGCTAAAATGCTCTGGGACTTTAGAAATGAAATAGACAAGCATCTGCCACATAATAACCCAGACTTAAAAAATTTGTTGTTGTTGTTCAGTCGCGCAGTCGTGTCCGACTCTTCGCGACCCCATGGACTACACCATGCCAGGCCCCCCTGTCCTGCACTGCCCCCCGGAGTCTTCCCAAGCTCACACCCATCACACTGACTATGCTGTCCATCCATCTCATCCTCTGCCGTCCCCTTCTCCTCTTCCCTTCAATCCTTC
>JANHZU010009038.1:227435-249328 GCA_032468055.1 Acrochordus granulatus | reverse complement strand
TTATTTCAAGCCCAGCTGAAATCCTATTCTTAGGCAGCGGATCCAGCAAATAATGTATTTCTCTACCTCCACTGCATCTGCATAGAACAGACCAATGAGGCGTTTCCGTGACGTGTGACACTCCTTCCATAAAGATGTCACTGGACCTGTCAGAGGCTTGCTGTGAGCAATTTTCACTGCCCTTGCGGAGAAAGTCAAACAAAGTCACCACAGCCTGGATTTTGGACGCTGGGGCCGGTCCTACAGAGGTAACCTTGGAAACTGCTTGCTAGGTTCATAGGGATTTTTTTAGCTGCTAGATCTGGAAGATGGACATGAAGATGGACATGAAGTATTGAAGCTATGTCTAGCTATGTCAGCCCTTCAGGTTAGACATCCTGCAACCTGCATCCTGAATGCTGGTACGACTTCGTTGTATGGTTCCATAACCAGGATCCTGCAAGTCTGAATGGGGTTCTTCCCGTCCCTCCCTCCCTTGGTCTTCATGAAAACTAGAGAGGGTCGTGCCTGAGACGCTTACTCTAATTACATGTCCGCCCTGGGCTCAGATTTCTGTTATCTAACCACTGCCTTGGTTGTGGCTCTTCCTCATGTTATCCTATTGCCCATTCCAAGCTTGCTCAACCCTTGCTCTTCCTGGGTTATTCAAAAGACTTCATTGGGAGTGGTCACACGGCCAAAGGAGGCAATCAATGCCTCTTTAGGCCCATGTGTACCAATGCTGGTTATACAGACTTTACTGAAAAAGATCTCCTTCGACTCAGAAGTGGGTGGACCTGGGTGAAACTGATCTACTGGAGCCATTTCTGTCTCGATTTCATCCAGGATATGGGACCGAGATTGCTTTAGTGGATGACCTACACCAGAAACCAGCATCACCACTCTACTAGTTTTGCTGAAAGTTGAAGTACTCCTCGACTTATGACCAGTTGAAGTTACGAGAGACCTCCCCAGAGCTATTAATGACCTGGTTTTGAAATTCTGACAACTCCCCCACCTGCAAAAAAGACTATTGGATATAATGGGCTCACTTAACGACTACGATGTTCATTTAACATCCATGGCATTTACTTTAAAAGATCATAAAATCAAGTATAGTCCCATGGTGACCTGCTTAGCGATTTAACAACCACGACTTCTGACCATCCATGATTTATGACCATAATTCCGGGCTCAATTCCGGTTGTAAATCAAGGACTACCTGTATACTTTTTGATACTCTTTACTAATGTCCTATTGACCATCTGGTAGGGGTGGCACTTGGGAGTACTGTTTTCCAATGCTTCTGATCCTTTCTGTAACAACTGGCCCAGAAGTTACTGATAGGGATTACTGCTTACCACCTCGGGGGTTGACCTACAGGGTTCTGCTTGTGCTGTGCTGCTTTATCTCTGCATGGAACCCCAGGAAAGGTCTTTCTGACCTTTGGACGAGGATGTCACCAGCGGCTGCTCCTTATGACTCCACGGAAGCAATTATAATCCTTGAGGCTGCCTAATCTCAACAACAGGCTGGATAAGGGAGAACGGGCTGAAGTCAAATCCAGAGGAGACGGAGGTGCCGTTAGTAAGGACGAAAACTGGAGTCGAGGTGGAGCTTCTTCTAGATGGGGTTGCCTTCTCCGTAGAACAGCAGGTTTAGAGTGGGCTCAGCCTCCAGCTGAGACTGGATTTGCAAGTAGCAGTTGTGGTGAGAAGTCAGGTTGGCTTATTCAACCCTACCCACTGCCGCCACAATTGGTTCTTAGTTATGTTGCTCATTGCTTTAAAAAAAACTCTGTGCGTGTTCAGAGGTACTTCATCTGAACCTGGTCATCCCTTTCCTAGCAATTGTCTGGAAAATAGCTAGGGGAGGTGAGGGGAGGAGGGAAAAGGAAGGAAGGAAGGAAGGAAGGAAGGAAGGAAGGAAGGAAGGAAGGAAGGAAGGAAGGAAGGAAGGAAGGAAGGAAGATCAATGGAAGATAGGGAAGGAAGGAAGGATGATGGCTGGAAGGAAAGAAAGAAGGAAGATCAATGGAAGATAGGGAAGGAAGGAAGGAAGGAAGGAAGGAAGGAAGGGACTTTCCACCAGGTTGAAGCTAAATGTTTGATGCAGCAGAGGCAACATTTATACCAACAGTTCTCAAAATGTGGCCTGAGTCCCTTTCGGGATGTCCGCGGAGTCAAATTAAATAAACATTTTAAAATTTCTCAGTTTCAGTTTTTAATACAAAAATGATTGATAGATATAACCGCCATAAATCAAAATTCTTTGGGGTTCCCAATCATTTCTGAAAACATAAAGGGATCCTGTACGCCAGAATGTTTGAGAAACTCTGTTCAAGACTACATTGAGAAAGAATAATTTTTCAAAGCACATCGAAACCGAGTTCGCCCTTCATTTTATGTTCAAAAGCATCCTATCTTATCTGCTTCTTCTTTTCAGTATCTGAAGAGAATCCAGGGGTGTGCATTTGTCTTTGCAAGGAGAAAAAGCAGAATCTTGAACCGATAAAATCCATTTCATTCCTTCAGATTGGAGGTGTATCTTCTTTAAGCCTTCATTTCCCCCCCTATTGTTTGCCTCAAGCCACAATTTGAAAGAAACTCTCCCCTGGGCAAAAACCCAAAGAATTTGAGAGATGTACGAAAGGTCTCCCCCAAGAGCTGTGTTTCTCAAAGACATTGCGCAACCAGGTTCAGGGATGTCTTCAGCCAGGTGAAAGCATCGAATAAAATTCAAGGAATTTCGACAGCAGCAAAAAACCTGTTGAGACTAGTGTAGCCTCTTGGGGTGGGGTGAGGTCATGCCCAACCTCAACTTGGGTTCCCCAGTACATGTGCTGAAAACACCCAATCCAGGGGCTGAAATCTCATTGTAACCACCAGAGACAATACAGCATTCAACAAAACAAAACAGGGGAGCCCAGTGATTAAGAGGACCAGACCCTTTTAGTTGATTGCCACCTACAGCTCCATTGTTTTAAGGCCTCTCCTTTCTCCTGAAAAAAAATTCCCACAGCAAGGAAAAAGGCTTGAGTGCACTTTACTTTTTGCTGGGTGTGTTTTTAATATATTATTTTTATTCAAAGTGTAAGAGCAATCATAAGGATTAATGCAAGCTAAAATAGAACAGAGGAAAAGAAAACGAAAGAAAAATAACAGGAAAAAAACTAAAAGTGCAAACAAGAAAAGAAGCAAGCAGAAAAAAAGAGGGAGATAAAGGTAGACAGACACAAGCGGCTTCTGCTATTCTTCGCAGCAGTTGTAAGTACAGTATAATTAAGTTTGAACCTCTCTCTCTAAAATTACACCATGATTCTTTTCTTTCTGGAATCTAAATCATCCATCACAAGTTCAATTTTTCATCTTTACGAAAAAATTCCACACGGGGTTTCCGGTCAGCAATAACTGTAGATATCGTCCTTTCCCAAGCAAACAAGTCCGCTTGTCCATCCCTGCAAGTTCAGTCAGTTTGCCTTTTGTTGTGCTAATTGTCGGGTTTGAGGGAGTTTTATTTCAGATCCTGGCAGCACCCCGATTGCCAAAGCCTGCATTTCCCCGCCGTTCCAAGGGTTCAACTGGTTGACCATCCAGTTCCCTTCTGATTCTTGCTCACCCTCGGATTTTTTTTTGCTGGCAATCGAACCATCCAAAATCCCAGGGACCTCCTTCTCGTTCTTCTCTTCCATTAGGTAATGATTTGCGATCCCACGAGTGCGCATGTGCGTGTTCCCCTTCCCTTCCCCAGGATGACCCTGGGACAAATGGGCGCTGCTGCACTGGAGCCCTGGAATAACGTGTCACTCTTGGCAGTGAGACACTTCAGAAGTTGCTACAAGCTGAGATCCTCCATCAGTGGAGGAACTGGAGATGCTGAAGGCTGCCTCCACGTCACCGACCAGAAGTGAGCACCTCATCAGAATGAAACTAGTCTGGGCCACTTAGGCCTTGCCCCCAGAGCCAATTGAACTCGCTGAAACCAGCTTGATTCGCACACAGCAGCAGTAGATGAAATATAGGAGGGATTCACTGTATAGTGTACAAGTAATCCTCGACGTAAGACTAGAATCGGAACCAGAATTTCTGTTGCTGGGCAAGGGAGTTGTTAAGTGAGTTGTGCTCAGTTGTATGACTTTTTTGCAATGGTTGTTAAGCAAATCAAGTCTCCGGATTTCGGCGGCATAGAAATTCAATCAATAAAAATAAATAAATAAATAAATAAATAAATAAATAAAAATCGGTTGTTAAGTGAATTATGATGTCATTAAGCAAATCCAGCTTCTCCCATTGACTCTGCTTGTTGGAAGCTGGCGAAATGTCAGAAATGGCAATCACGTAATCCCAGGACTGTTGTAAATACATGCTGGATGCCAAGAGCCCAAATTTTGATCACATGGCTGAGGGGATGCTGCAGTGGTTGTCGGTGTGAGGGCCAGACATAAATCCCTTTTTTCAGTGCCATTGTAACTCCGAATGGTTGCTAAATGAATAGTTGTAAGTCAAGGACTACCTGTGTAAATTTCTCTGGAACTGCAGAAAGACAACAAGGCGATACTGGTTTTATAACTGGACTGCCCATGAATCTCCGATTGATCTGAGCATTGAAATCAGTTTATAATCCTTATGAACCAATGGTCAATTCCCAGCATTTGAGCAATTGCTCAAATAGGAATTATTGCCACAAAATATTTGGGCTAGGGTTCAGGTTAACTGTGAACTGCCTTGATGAGTGTTTCCCAACCTTGGCACTTTTAAGATGTGTGGACTTCAGCTCCCAGAATTCCCTGGCCAACATGGGGAAGCATGGCTGGCTGGGGAACTCTGGGAGTTGAAGTCCATGCATCTTAAACTTGCCAAAATTGAGCAACACTGGTCTAGATGGTTTTAGGAGAGGCCACTCTCTTTAACTCCAATACAGTGATTAAGAGGTTGGATGCTACACCTTAACTATCCTCTTCCAGCTCAGAGATTAGGCTCACCCCTTATGCGAAGACATGGTTGTTCAGCCATGGTTTGTTAAAGAAGCCGCTCCTGGCTGATTGGATGCAATACATGAAGCAATAGGTAGAGTTTGCAAATCACAAGACACAAAGACGTTAAGTCTAAACCAAACAAAGCACTTGATGGGAATCCCCCACTGATGTGGCAATTTAAAGCGCATGGCTACCATCTGTGATGTTACCAGACTTCCAATGTCCTCCTCGGGTAAGTTCAGGATCAGACCCATGTTGGTGTTCCTAAAACCCCCTGGATGCCTTTTGACCAGAAACTGATTAGAAGACAGTCTACCCCACAGAAATAGTGTCAGGGGTATCAGTGGGGGCCCACGTGGCAGCTGCAACTGTGTGAGCAAAGCCTCTATCCCGTCTTTTTTGAACCCCATCACTTGAAGGTACACCTGCTTGTTGTCCTAAGATTAAATGTGACAGATTACAGGATGTAATGGTAGAGAAAGAGATCAATATATATATTTGTACTTATAACTGCTGTGAAGGACATCAGAAGCCAGTTCTGTGTATCTTTCTTTTTTGCTTTTCTATTTTTCTTCAGATTTTTCATCTTTTCTCGCACTTTTGGCTTTTTCTTTGATTTTTCTTTTTCTTTCCTTCCCCTACAGGTAGTCCTCGACTTACAGCCATACTTGGGACCAGAATTTCCATCCCTAAGCAAGGCAGTCATTAAGCGAGTCATGCCCAACGTTTCAACCTTTTTTGCTGTGGTCATTAAGCAAACCGTGTGGTCGTTAAGCCAGTCTGGCTCCCCCCATTGATTTTGCTTGTCAGAAGTCAGAGGAGAAGTTCCTAAATGGTGATCACGCCGCCTAGGACGCCGCAACCATTGCAAATGCATATCAGTTGCCGAGTGCCCAGATTTTCCTCATGTGACTGTCACGAGACAGTCGTAAGTACGAGGACTGATCGTAAGTCACTTCTTTCAGCACCGTTGTAACTTGGTTCATGGTTGCTAAATGAGTGGTTGTATGTTGAGGATTACCTGTACTTTTACTTCAGCTTGTGTTAGTTTTTATCTTCTTGTTTCAAAAGTTTCAGTAGAAATATTATATGTCAAATATTCAATCTGAGGAGACGTTTAAGATGCAATAGCAACGCATCCATTTCAATGAGTGGAACAATGTGATCACCTTTCTGCCACTGCTGACTTGTAGAAAAGATCTGTTGGCTGGGATAAGCCCCGAAGGAAAAAGATTCATGTTGGCCAGGGAATTCTGGGAGCTGAAGTCCACACATCTTAAAAGTGCCAAGGTTGGGAAACACTCATCAAGGCAGTTCACAGTTAACCTGAACCCTAGCCCAAATATTTTGTGGCAATAATTCTTTTCTCACCTTCCTGGGACCAAAAAGTCTCCGAATCCTGATTGGCTTACTCCCGAATGCCCTCAACGTGCTTAACCTGGTTACAAAATTATCCATCATTTTGCTTTCCGGGATCTACGGAACCCTGAACGAGCCAAACAGGCTGGGTTTACACAACATGCTAAACACAAACCAAGGTGCAATTAAATTCGGCTCAGCGCGCTGCGCGAATGCAGTCGTCCTCACGTGCCAAGAATCGATCTGATGGTCGCTGGGGCGTGGACGTGCCGCGAGCGAGGCAGTCCGTGGCTCTGGGCCTGTGGCTCGTCGCGGTCCGAAGAGGTATGAGGTGATGCCCGTTGCTGCAGTCTCACGCAGGGTACAAGGGAAAGCACAAAATGCGCGCAATTAAACTCAGCGGGGGCTTCTCCAGAGAAGCAAAGCAAGGGAGGGGTTCTTTCGCTGAGCAGAAAGCGCAGCCTGGTGACGTAAGAGGGGACTTCAGTGCCCCCCACCCTGTCGAATTTCAGTGCAAATCGTCTTTCTGCCAGACTGGAAGCGCAAGACTTTTCTGAAGTCTGCATCTGGGGACTTCTTTGCACACATTTCCTTTCTTTGCAGACCCCTGCCCTCCAAGCTACCCAGGTTTAGGAAGCCTGGGAAGGAGGGGAAGAACTTGGGGGGGGGTCTGCTTTGTCCCAGCCATAAAATAAACAGGGGTGGCAGGGAGGGTCTGCACTCTCCCAGTAGTAAAAGCTGACAGCTTTAGAGCTGTTGTCTTGGCACCTCTTTAAAATGTCTTGGGGGCCTTGGGAAAGGGGGCCGTGGGGGAGATGGCCAGAAACAAGTTGCCCCCAGCCTCAAATAGCCACACACACAGGGTCGCTCTACCTGCTTTCGCTCAATGCCTGCGTTTGTTCAGGGACTCGCGTTACGCCTGGACTCATTTACAAAACTGAAATGTTTATCCGAGGTTTTCCGTGGCTGCAGTTCAAGGCTGAAACTCAATGACCTCCTTTTCTTGTAGATTCTTATCTGGATATTGGAGACTTAGGGTGCTGACCCCACCTAAATCCTAAAAGCCAGGAGTCCCCTTCCCAACTTTGATGAACCGGCAAAAACCCTGGAGCAACAACCTGGCTCTAAGTCCTGCCGTAGTTGCTGGAGGAACATTTGAAGGAAGGCGTTCGGTCGGACTGAAAAAAGTATTCTGAGGCATTTGCAAATGTGCAACGATGAGGAGCTTTACTTCCACGGAGCTGGGCTCCCTAAACAATTACTCTCTGTGTCAGGAAAAAGGGCGTGGACGATGGGCCTTCGCTCGAGGCCAAAATAGAAAGGGCAGGGTCAGGAAGGGGCTTCACAGTCCCTATGTTTGCAGGAAGAAATATTGAGTGTTAAAAGGACTTCCTGCCTACTCCAGTCTTTGACCCCCCAAAATGTGGGTGGGCTCCCCCTTCTCTTCATTCAGCATTCAAAATGGGTAACTCAGGGTTGTCTGATACTGGTTTATTTTGAAGATTTCTGTGAAGACTGGTACTAAAAAAAATACTCCGGCCATTTCATCCATTGCAGAATCACACCTAGTTCTCTGGTCTAAACACCCTCTAATCAGCAGTTCCAGAAAATAAGAACTAGAGCTGTGCGCCGCTCTGCTTTTAATGACTTTTAGCACAAAGCCACAGACGACATCCCTGGAGCATGGAAGGTGAGCAGCAGGAGGAACTAAAGCCAGGTTTTGGTCTTCTGCGGCAGAATGCAGCAATGCGGGCAGCTCTGTGCGCTCCTTGAGCAGCGCACGCTACGCCTCTGGTCCACAGACCGTGTTGGTTGCCAGTTTGCTTCAGGTGATGACTTATAAAGTCCTGCAAGGCATGGGGTCGGGATATTTGAGGGACCTCCTCTCCCCAGTGACATCTCCCCATCCATCAGAACCCGATGGAGAGACGTATTATGGGTCCTGTCTATGAAAGGCTCTCTTCTGGTGGGATCAGAAGGAGAGATTTTTCCTGCTGTGGCATCCACCCTGTGGAACAACAACCCTCCCCAGACCTTAGAGTGCCCCCGATCCTCTCGGCTTTCGGAAGGCCTTGAAATTATGGCTCTGCCACTGTGCCCACCAGTCCAGCAATGCCGGAGAGCCTTTTCAGTGTCTGTATTGAGCTGATGTGGAATAAATTCTGCTGACTGTGATTTTATCTTTTTAAAAAATTGATTATGGATAGTTTCTACATGCTTATACACTGGTTTTTAACTGCTTTTTATCTTTATGAGTCATCCAAGTTCACTTAGGTGGGAATAAATCATAATAATGGATGGTCAAAGTTGAAAGATTATGGCATAACTGGCCATGGATGTCCCAGTGGTTAGTGGCACAGTGGGTGCCGTACCAAAAAAAAACCATGGACAGCACTTAGAAAACCTGCACACTGACAACATTTCCATCTGTCATTTGCAAAAGGCCACACTGCTTGATCTGCACATATACTTGGCCAATACATTATGACATCCTAAATCCGTGGGAAGAACTCAGTGTGAATGAAGGCCTACACCAGCTCAAAAAACTGGCAGCTGTGACTTCACACTGTCGTGCGTATAATACCAACCACCACCACCACCACCACAATAAGCCAGTCTTCCCTTTTCTGTTTGGTAAAATATTTTCTTATTAACAATGGGATACACTATTTATATACATTATACTTTTAGATGTCCCCAAAGTAAATTTTGCAATCACATCACGTACCGTCCTGTAATGGTGCAATTGTTTTCTCATGACTGATAGTGTCTGTGTCGTAGGCATTGCAAAATCACTGTCTCTCTCTTTTTCTCCTTTTACAAGAAAATATTAACAAGGGAATGCCTTGTTAAAATATTTCTCCTATGAGCTTCAGGGTGGGCTGAAAAATTCATTTTGATTTGCATGTTAGTCTACATTCTTTTCCACTTTGGAATAATACATGAACCGCAACTCAGCTCTCAAATGTTCTGCTTCACTGAATGATGCGATACAGAAATCTGTGAAAAGTTTTTACAAATATGTGCATATAGGGGAAATGTGTTCAAAATATGCTATGTAGCAGGCAAAATAAAGCACAGAATACAATACTGTAGAGGCTGTTTCTTGCAAGAATGCAGATATAAAACACAGCTAAGGTTGCAGAACTTAGCCATAGTCAGTCATGGCTGACCCAAAATTAGCCCTGTACTCTGGGTGCACATGATATGTTGGTTTATGGGTGAGCCACACTCAGAAATGGCTTCTCTTCTAGTATCTTTCAAAACATATGATTGGCTATGTGCTCTGTCTTCCTCCTTATCTCATCACGTAGAGGCCTACAACAATAAAACAAAATGGAAAACAAGACGTCAACAGGACTTAAATCACTATCAAAAAATTAAATCACTATCAAAATCACTATCATGAAAAGCCTCTAACGACTCACCTATGTCTCTGGTGGGATTATCTTGATTTTAAAAGTCAAATTGACTCAAGACTTCTGGGTAATGTGAATGTGTTACAGATGCTTGCCTAGTCCCCATCCCCATCCCAACGTTATGTTTTTTGGGGGGTCGGTGGGGGGTTCCTTTGAATCAGTCTTGACGAATGGTGGCGGCCTGGACAAGTCCTTGCAGTTTTCTTAGCAAAGTCTGGAAGAGGTTTTGCTCTTTTTTCCCAAGGGCTGAGAGAAAAGAACTAGCCGAAGGTCATCCAGTTAGCCTTGGGCCTGAGGCCGGACTAGACTTCCCAGTCTCCTGGTTTCCAACCTGGTACCTTAACCACGACACCAAACTCGTTCTCCCTGCAGAACTACACTTCCCAAGATTCCCTGTGGAGGAAAACATCCCCCAGGATGAGCACTGAGCAGGCAAAGGCTATGGACAAATTTAGCTGGATGTGGTGAGTTCTCAGGATGGCACAAACAAGCGTCTAGATCTGTGTTTCTCAGCCACGGCAACTTTTACGTTGTGTGGACTTCAGCTCCCAGAATTCCCCAGCCAACAGTCTGGGAATTGAAGTCCACGCGCCTTAAAGTTACCAAGGGTGAGAGACTCTGCTCGAATGGCTTTGATCCCATTCGGCTAATGTGGTAATAGGCTCTGCTTAGAGCTTTCATGTGAGCGCAGTAGCAGCGTCCGTGCGCCTTTGGCATCTAGTCATGCCGGCCACATGACCACGGAAGCATCCTCAGCCGAATGCTGGCTCTTCGGCTTGGAAACGGGGGTGAGCACCGCACCCCGGAGTCGGTCACGACTGGCAGGGTAACCGTTTTTTCTCAGTGGGAAGGTGAAGAACAGAGAACTTCAGGAGCCACAGCTAAGCTCTGAAAACGTGCATGAACGCATCATGACAGGAATGAGCGCATCCCTGAGAGGATAGGAACGCCTCACGGCGGGAAACAACCGTTTGATGCCCTTTTTCGCTGCCATCTTCTACAACAACAACCCTGCGAGGTGGGTTGGGCTGAGAGAGAGGGACTGGCCCGCGGTCGCCCAGCCGGCTTTCCTGCCTACGGCGGGACTAGAACTCGCCGTCCCTGGGAATTGGCCCAAAGTCACCCACGGGCAAGACCAGAACCCCAGGCTCCTGTTTTTGAGCCTAGTGCCTCGCCCGCCACATCAAACTGGCTCTGAGCCTGCAGACCAATTTAGCCAGGTCACTTAGAGACTAAGCAACCGTGTCTGTACGATGGGCTCAACCAGGGTTGGTGTAACCGTGGTGATACTTCTGGAGACCAACCCATCGCGGGAATCCCCCACGTGGGATAATCTAGCGACCTCCTCAGGCCTTCGTACCCACCCGGCCTGCCATCTATAATTAGAAGGACGTGTGCCCCAAAGTGGGGGGGCTGAGTCTTCTTTGAAAATTAAGACATTTTCACGAAGAGTGGCACATTCATTGGAGACGTAAAAAGAACCTCTTGTATTCGTGGGCCTTTCGAACGCCGGAGCAAGAACAGAATGTGTCATTTAGGAAGTCAGACTAAATATTGTGCGAATTGCATGACTGGGCCTTGTGTGGTTTTATTTGCTAAACAGTCACTGCCAGTGGCTGGGGCTTCTGCGTCTACAGTCTATTAGGAACAGGAAGGCTGGGAGGGGCAGTTAATGTCTCCCCTCCCCTCCATTTCATCCTCCTCAGCCAAAAGTTTAGTCCCTCCGTTTAACAACTAGGTAATGGGCCCAGTTCATTTCAGAAGCCCTTTTACGACAGTCATTAATTGGGGAGACGTTTGACAATCCCTCCGGAATCTGTAAAGCTGAAATTTTACATCTTTTTCCGCCCCAGGAGGATCAGGGGCTTTTCAGGATCATGACATTTCTCCAAAGCCTGATCAAAGATTGATTTTCCTCAGGTTTTTCTACTTGCCCCCAAAATCAGGTTGGTATTTGATGGCTTGGGGGGGCCCTTAAGTCATTCCGACCCTCCCCTAACTTACAGTGAAAACTTTAGGACTTAAAAAAAAGCACACACGGGCTGGGGCATTCTGGGAGTTGAAGTCCATACTTCTTACATTGCCGTGTTAAAAAAAAAACACGCCGACTGGGGAATTCTGAGGTCTGTAGTCCACACATCTTAAACTTGCAGAGTTTGAAAAACATACTGGCTGGGGGAATTCTGGCATTTAAGTCCACACATCTTAGAGCTGCCAAGTTTGAAACAAGCTGGTTTAGCAGAATGCCAGGATAAGGCTGCGACAAGCCAACTTTGCTCTTCATCTCCTAATTTGCTTTTTGCACTGACCAACTTCCATCTCTTCTTGCTTTTGAAATCTTCCAAAGCCTGGAGGCTTCTGCATGTAGAGGAGATACTTCCCTATGATGATCCTTTCCTGGCTGTGATTTCTTCTGCTTGAAAAGAGCTCCTGATTCCCTCCATTCTTCTCCATGTGCTGTAGAAATCTGAATTTCTCATGGTGGTACAGTCAAGCGGAAGTGGAGGGTTCAACCTTCTGGGGATTCCTTTCTTTGCTCACTTTCTGCATTGCATCTTCTGTTACCCTTTGCAACCCCCCTTACCAACCATGGCAGGGGTTTCCCTTAATTTAGAGAAAGAGAGAAAGAAACGGAGTCACTCTATGAGATGGCCAGTTTCTAAATAACCGAAATCTGGCTGTCCACTCTGGCTACAAACTTGCAGAGAAATAACTGTGCCCAGCAAGGATGGACAATCCATGTATGCACAGCTTTCTTGGCCATTTTGTCCTGAAATAAGCACAGGGACACACCAATCCACTTTACCCAAATAGATTTCTCTTTTGAATAAAATAAGGGAAAGCAAATGCAATGCATTCAGCAAGAACTGGGAGAGGGAAAGGCAGGAGATGACTTTTTGCCAAACACTCTTTGTAAGAATTAAGCCTTTAAGTCTGTAACTCTCTTTTAACCAGTTTCCTCCTCCTCTTCCTCTGAGCTGGTCCCTTTGTTTCAATCCACTCTGCAGACAGAGAGCCATATTTAGCCAGGAGAGGGTGTGAAAGGGATGGTGCTATTGATGGGCTCCTGAGAGAAGGAGACCCAGGTCAAGGCCCCATCCTCAAAGTCACTCTCTGGGCCCCGCAACAGGGTTAGGTCTCTTGTGCCACTCAGTAACTCAAGCTGATAAGGTTTCAGGAAGGTGGGAAGGGCTGCAACCGAGGGACAAATGTCAGGCATGAAAAAGCCGGGGATGGCTTTTCTCTTCTTCTCAATCCTTTTGGACAGGGAAGGGTCACCAGGGGGTCAGCCCACTGGGCCCCCATGAAGGAAATTCTCCAAGGGTGCCTTAGGATGATTAAAGAAAGCAGAGAAGCTTGGGGTTGATCTGTTTTCCATCAGGGAGCCCAGGAGGGATGGAAACATTTTATTCTTTCTCTCTCTCTCTCTCTCTTTTGGAACAATTTCGCAAGCCTTTGGGGAGAGGAAGAGAAGGGGACGAAGAATTGGGTGGCAGAAAATCAAAGAGAAGATGGGTTTGGAAGGGTGGTGGTTAAGGGTGACAAGAAGGAATGGAGGTTGGGGGGGGGAGAGGGTTGAATGAGGACAGGGGGGCCTGCAGAGGTGGTCTGTGGGAGCCATGAAGGTGCAAATCAAAGCCCTACTTGGTTTTGATGGTGTTCATGGAGCTTTGATGGTCCCATTAGGTTTACTATCTTGGCATTTTGATCACACCCTGCAGACAATCCTGGATCTGGGAGAAGGTGAAGGTATCTTACACATCAATGATGGTCAGGTGGAGGATGCCCCTCCTTTCTCCTCCTCCCTCTCCAAGAAATAGCTTGGCCAACACCCAAAGGACTTTCAATCGACCCTAGGACCAAAGCAGAATTTAGTCCCCGGGTCGATTGGAAGTCCTCTGGGTGTTGGCCAAGCTATTTCTTAGCCAAGCAGCATTTGAGGATGTTGGCAAGTCCCTTGCAGAGCTGTTGGTGGGGAGGGGGCGCTCTCTCTTCTGCTGAGTTGGCTTCCCCCTCCCCGTCTCGCCTCATCTCCAATCTGCTACTTCCACACCCCGTCTATGAAGATTAATGAGAATTTTCCTGCTCTGCTGCCCCGGCAAAATTTGACTCTCTGGGGCAAAGTGGAAGCTAAGCTCTTGCACAGCCGTGGAACAGGAGCCGGACGAAAGGCAGAGAGAGGAAGGGCCTGGTCCGAACGGCTTTGCTTTCTGGAATTTGAGGAGGGGGCAGTTATCACAGGAAGCCAAAAGAATCAGCTTGTAAAGCATCTGGTGGCGGCTGGCGATTTCTCCAAGGGCCCTGGAAGATATGAAGTCATGGCTAAAGTAGTCTCCTCCTAATGGGGCTTGACTCCAAGTGATTTCATGGATCATCTGTATCTTGGCAACGATATAGAAATTATTTGCCCCAGCCTTCTCGATTGCTATTTCATCTTCTCAGTTCAGCCTGCAGCTTGGGGATTTCCTTGTGGTCTCCCATCAAAATATTAACCAGATCTGCTCAGCTTAGCTTTTCATATTCAGCCAGGTGTTGCCACCTAAGGACTAATAAAATTACAGTGATGGCTCACAAAAAACAGGAGTCAACAATTCATTGTATAGAAAGCATTAAGAATTTCTTTAAGGGCACTTAGCACAAAATGCTAAACCTGGTTAGCGATTTAACCCGCTTTCAAGCGTCATATAATCTACCAGACCAGAAAGTAATTAAACGGGCTGGATTCACACAACACATTACATCACAAAAGGTGCGCAGCATGTCGTGTGAAAGCTGCCAGTAGGTCTTGAATAGATCTGGGGAAGAATGTTGAGTGAATAGAGCCTTTGCCAATATGTGCAATTTTTAACCCATCTTCCCAATATAGTTCTTTTTAGCAAGGTGGTGCAAGTGGTTGAGACGCTCGGTGTGATGGCTGGAAGGTCAGTGGCCCGAGTTCAAGACCCGACACTGCCATGCGACAGGGTGAGCTCCTGTCCTGCCAACCTAGCAGTTTGAAAGCATACAAATGCAAGTAGATAAACAGGTTCCACCTTCGGTGGGAAAGGTAACAGTGTCCTTTGGTATCTAGTCATGCTGGCCACATGACCACGGAAGTATCCTCAGATGAGCACCGCACCCTAGAGTCGGCCACAATTGGCAGGGAAACCTTTTTACCTTTACCTTTTCAACAATTTATACTTCTTCGTCTAATGCAACTTTCCTGAACTGCACGCAAGGTTGAATTTTTTACATAACACAGTTTTCCTGGGCTAAAATTTTGGGTTGAGAACAACTAACCCAAGTGAATTCTGTGTTGCCACTATCCGTACAGCTGAACAACTGTGTTGTGGGAGTTTCCACGACATCTGAATTTATGAAGGAAAAGTTACATGTTACAACAATTGGCTACAAATAAGAAACAAAAAAAGAATAACGGAAAACCTTTTGGAAAGGATTAATGAATAAAGTCAACACCAGCAGTCTGCACATTCCCTAACTTTTTATCCAGTTTCTTGGAAGCAAGTGTGGGATAAAAGTTTGAATACATTTAGAACTGGCTTCTAAGTCACATGACAGAGCTTGATGGGCTGTTTGCTAAAGCTCAAAATTTTGGCAATTGCTCTTTGTTCATTGTTTGGCTCCCTTTGGTGGGCTCCTGTAAACATTCTTTGCATTTCAGATCAGATTGGCTCCAAAATTTTCCAGTCTACTTAGAAAATATTCTTTTTAAATATGTAACACACGCCCCTTTGCCCAATTTCATGTGATACAGAAAACCCATAGAGTCCATGTTATTTATTGTATCCAACCGTTTCACACAAGAAAATCAACCTCAGACTGAACTAAAATAAAAACACCAAGAAGGTCCCAAGGACCATTTCACCCTGGTGAGATGAAGTCTTTTCCACCACCTTTGGATCACCCGAGAGAGAAAGAACTGCCAGTTCCTTAATATTGGGAGCTCATCGAAAAATGCCCATAGCTGCAATTCAGAGATGTCCCACTAACCATTTCTGAGGACATGTCTTGGTTCCCAGCCTTTGTCTCAATCCCAGCCTATAGATGAGACCAACTAACTTCATATGTAGCTGATCCAATGTTCTCCAATGCGTTTTCTGTGTTCTCCCAGCATAACTCTTGCTCAACATGGTATTTATGGCACTTAACAGCAATTGGGTGATGATATGGCAGGGGCTCAATCCTGTCCAGATCCTTTTGGCTGGTTTAGGCTGCTATGGGCGCAGCCATCAGGTCTGAGTGCTGGTGATCTTTCATAGTCATTTTAGCTGCTGGAGAAGTCAGACACCAGCACATGCCTGCCTCTGATCTGACCAGTGCTTCATGAAGGAGAATATACTTCACCCACACTGCATGGGCCTAGTGGTCTCAGGTAAGACTGCTCAGCATGCATTAAAAAAAGTAATGCTCCGATTGACAGGTTAGATTTCATATTGCATCAAGGCTGATTGAAAGTGGAATTTCTTCATTTATAAAGCATGCTAAATTGTGTTGCTTTTATCCTAGATTAATTCTGGGGAAAGCTTAGGGTTTTGTTCCATCTCAGCCAGCTGGATTGGTTTAAGATTCACTGTACTTGATGAATGCAGTAAATGGATTAATTGGATAACCTGATAACATGCGGAGAGCCAATTCAGCTTTAAAACCAAAGCTGAAGCAAGTGGAACATTTTAGAGATGTTTTGTGAAGCCTTTCCTTAAGAGAGACATTATAAAAAAATAATATTATTAACAATACCTATATATAATGAAAATGCAAAGTACAGGTAGTCCTCACTAACAACCATTCATTTAACAACTGTTCAAAGTTACACTCCTCTGAAAACATGACTTACCATTGGTCCTTGTACTTATGACTATTGCATCATGCCCATGGCCACACAAACAAAATTTGTTTGCTTGGCAACTGGCATGTATTTATGTGATTGCTATCATGTGATTGCTATTTGAAATCTCCCCAGGTGGCTTCTGATAGGTAAGTCAATGGGAGAAGCTGGATTCATGTCACGATCACGTGATTTGCAAAACAACCACAGCATAAAAAAGGTCATAAAACTGGATGTGATGCACTTAATGACCACATTGCTTAGTGATGGAAGTTTCAGTCCCAACTGGTGTCATAAGGCAAAGACTACCTGTAACAACTTGAAGAATGGCTCTCCCTTCCAGTTTTTCCTAGGAAAATGTGGAGTTTTCTTAGTTGGCCAGGAATTAAAGTAACATATCCTTCAAGCCAATCTTACTGAAATTTCATGAACACTTCCACGTATTCTTGGCAGCAGTTCAGAAGAGCTTTACCACTGTCTTCTTCTGGGACGTTTTGCAAATTCCCCCTCTAGCCTCTTGACGTGGGACTTTCCCTTCCAAGTACTATCAGATCCAACCATGCTTAGCTTCTAATCCCAGAGAAGGTAGATCAGGTGTCTCTTCTCTGTGTGTCCTCATCTCCCCAGAATGTGAATTGACGAAGTGCTGGATAACAATGAACACTTAAGAGCTTACCTCATCCATTGCAAATGCTGGTATGGGGCCATCCTTCCTTCATTGAGGCTAGCACGTGTGAAGTTAGGAGATAAGATGGAAATGATGTGTTAAGGTCTCCTTAATCCCTGGAATTCATGGTACAGATGCACCATCACTGTTGCAAGAAGAAAGTCAAGAGGAAAGAAGGAAGTCAATTGATGGCTTTTCTGGAGGGATAACAATAATTAGATGAAATTAGTCACTGCAGTATCTCCTAAGGATGCAAAATTATGGGCTAGAGGGGAATGTAAGCAGTGGAGAAGGAGAAATTTGTGACATGGAAATAGAAACGATAAATAGTAGAGCAGGTTGTCCAACCCTGGCAACTTTAAGACGTCTGGTCTTCAACCCCCAGAAGTCCTCAGTCAGTTATGCTCCCTCCAATTACATGCATGGACTTCAATTTTCGGAATTCTTCAGCCAACATAACTGAAGTCCACACATCTTAGTTGCCAAGGATGGACGCCCCTGCAGTAGAGCTTCTTGTTCCAATTTTATAAGATATACTCTATTTCTTCTTCCTCTTCCTTGGGAGAGACTTCATGTTCCATTTTGGATGATAATTTATACCTTGATTGGAAGGATGGAGCAAGAATCAGCAGGGACCTTCTGACTCTTCCTGTTTTTCCCAATGAAGCTTTTATCCTACAATAACTTTGCTTCATCTCACTGAATTTTGGGTATGTGTCTATATGGCAACTGAGGGAACTGGAATTCCAGGAACAATGCCTCCCATTTGCAATGATCCAATGTCTTCTCACCAATTTTTCCATCTTTCTTTTCTTTCCCCCACTTCCAGCCAAGAGGATGCTCAGTCACTTGGCTGTGTTTTGTTGTTCAGTTGCTCAGTTGTGTCCAACTCTTTGTTCCATGGACCGCAGCATGCCAGGCCTCCCCATCCTGTACTGGCTCCTGGAATCCACCCAAACCCATCACACTGACTATGCAATCCAACCATCTCATCCTCTGCTGTCCCCTTCTCCTTTGGCCTTCCATCTTTCCCAGCATCAGGGTCTTGTCCAACATTAGGTGGCCAAAGTATTTGAGCTTCAGCTTCAGGATCTGTTCTTCCAATGAGCAATCAGTGTTGATTTCCTCTAGGAGTATGGCTGCTAGGACTGTCCATCTGGAATCTCTTTGGAGGGCAAAGAAGAAAAGATTGCATATACAACATTGCAACATCTAGATCCCCCAATCTCATTTTTCTTTCTTATTCTCCATGGCAGTAGCTCTTGGAGAGAATAACCCTTGAAACTCAAAGCTCTCCTTCTCTTGTTGCTCAAAATCTCTGTGGATAGAGGTATTTATTTATTAATAAAGTTTATATGGCCACCCAGCTCAATTGCGATGATTCTGGGCAGCTTACATAAATAAAACCGCAAATATAAAACCTAATAAACAGCCACCACCACCCCTGACGACAACAATCAAATCAACCACTTGATGGGCTCCATGTCATCCTGAGGTTCCCAGGCTCTCTGGTAAAACCATGTTTTCAGAGCCTTCTGAAAGAGAATCAAGATGAGGGACAATCTTATTTCCACAGGGAGGGAGCCACCACAGAGTAGACTCTTCTTCTTGGACCCACAAATGGATCTCCTTAAGAGAGATCCCTTAAGATCCCTTGCCTCCTCGCTCTGGTGGGTTGAGTAGATGTAACTGGAAAAGATGGTCTTTCAAATAACCTGGCCCCAGGCCACAATAGGGCTTTAAAGGTGACAACCAGCCCCTTGAATTGGACCCGAAAGCAAACTGGCAACCAGTGCAGCTCCCACAAGAGAAGTGGCACATGTGCAAATCTAGACTTCAACAAAACCATGCCATCCACTGCATTTTGAACGAACGGATTGGTTGGTTCCAGATATGTTTCAAGGGCAGCCCCATGCGAGTGGCAGAGTACAGAATTCTCCTGAGGAGTCAGATTTCAGCTCTCGCTATCCCTAACCAGCATGGCCACCGGTACATGTCACATTTCATCTCGGAAGTAGCTACTGTAGGCTTTGCAAACCTCCAGAGCATGGATTCTGGGCTCTGAATTCCAGTGCATTTGGAAGGAGAAACCTGATGAAAAGGCTAGGAGATTGTGAGAACTTTCCAAACTGAGGTCTTCAGGGCCTTTAGCAGAGAACAAGGCAGAATCTCTCCCCAAACAACCGTGGGATTCTTTGTGCGTAATCACATCAGTGCCATCTGCTTTGGCCCTTGACCCCTGTGGTATGCTGACGTGAGAGACACCAGCTCTGTGGAGAGGTTCACAATGTGTGCAGTGTACGTAAGGTTCCGCCTCTGTTGTGTGGGGACGCAACGGACAGTCACTGGGCCGATTCTCTGTGCATTCAAGCTGTGTTTCTGCGGGCCACATCTGCCCAGATGCCCGGTCGGCAGCCTTACAGAAAGCTGTCGGTGTCGGGTGATGTGATTAAACCGAGGTACACTTGCAACGACTGCGCCAAAGCCTTGTACAAGAACCCCATTGATCAAAAATGAAGCCCGCTGTCTGTGCACACTCTAAGCCAGACACGACAATGACAAAGTGAGTTCTGTATCTCTCTTCCTTGGGTGCTTCTGCCTGTACGCCGGAGCCGCACGATTCCTTTTGACAGGCCAAGCGGAGGGTGCTGCGTTTCTTATTTCCCCCCCCTCCGTCTGGGAGGTTTCTGGCGAGGTATTTTCTAACAGCTTAAATCTGGAGTATTTTAGAGCTTGCAATTTTCGTTGCCAGTTTCAGGCCTGAAAGTTGATGGCCCAGTTGGAAAGATATCCAGGACCGTAAACAGGAAGGTCAGAGCTACCGACTGCCCGTTTCTAATTCAGACACATATTTTTTGATTTATTTAACATGTTTCTGTACCACTGTTCACGAAAGCAGTCTGAGAATAGAGTGAGTAGTGTAAAGGTGTGTATATTTTTTGCTGCCCTTGGCTAATATTTTCTGATTATTAAACATATTTTATTCATGTACTTTTTTAGCCTGTTCACATAACTGTTTCAGGCTTTGCCTTCTGAAAATCCTCTCTTACCTCTTTCATGTTTGTAGCAACTATGAGGTAAGAATGATTGTCTCATGCTTACTCTATGCATGTAAAAAGGGGAGAGCATCCTTCACACAGACCCAGCCACCGTCTTGCCTTTTTTGACCCCTCCTGGCCATGTTCCAAGTCATCCTTAGAGATCTGAACCCAGATCTCTCTAACCTTTAATCTGACACATTGACCACTATCCCAAGGGTCTAGCAACAAGATTTCAACATCTTATAGAAAAGTATGATATTTCAAATAAATATATGAATGCCAAACAGGAAGGACGCTAATACTCATTTCATGTGTTTCCATCTTGTGGCAGATGTGCAAAAACTTTGTGACATCTATCAATTGTTCCCAAACAGACACTATCCAGATGTGTCTACTATGTCCATAATGTGTCCATAACACATTAGGAAGTTTAATTGAATTATACTCAGTTTTAATGAAACATCAGCGTGAATGAAAGCCTTTTTAGGTTGTGCCTTGTATCGGCATCTTTGGCGAATAAAACTTCTGTCCTGGAAAAAGCCTTTCAAAGTCTTGTACAAAATGATTGGAGCGTGCAAGTGGTCCAGGCCAGAAGTTAGCTGATTGGCAAGGATATACAGTGTTTTCATTGCAACTGATCCAATGTTGAGCTAGCTGCTCTCCTTTCATCCTGGAGTTAGCAAAATGACACAGGTGTGAATTTTGCCCTCTCTGGTGCCAATCCTGATCTGACACACTACTAAAGGATCTTTTCCTGGCTGGTGAATTTGCCCCAGGATTGGTGAGAAGCAGGAGGAGTGATTTTCCCCCTCGGCTGGTGCTGCATTCCATGTTCAGCACATCAGCAGCCAAAGGGGGAAGTAACTATCATTGATACTTTAAGACTGAAATGGGGTGGATCTGACTGTGGGGCTCTGCTTCTTCTCTACATGGACACCTTCCAGGTTAAAACCATGCAAAGTAAAGAAAAATGTGGGAAGCCAGAAAGGCAGGAACAACCCCAGAGAAGCAGAGGACAAACCCTGTCATATTTGTGCAACTAGCAAAATCCGTAGCAGTGGGAGAACTCAGACTGATTAGCAGCTGACCAACCTTTCTTCCTCCACTAGCAGGAGGGAGGGAGAAATTCAGGGAAACTGACTGGTTCAAGGAAACTGACACATTAGCAACAAACGTACAACTGTTCTATTTGCTTGGACATTACAGTGAGGAAAAGTGGAGCTGCTTATATCTGAGCATGAGTTTTGGCCCTTCTCACATTCCAGAAGTGTCTGAAATTGGAATTTTTCCCAATAGTTGTAATTTGGATTAGTTGTGGGTTGTTTCAGTTCATTTACACTTACTGTAGACATGTTCACTCTTAACACAAGTTTTAGTTTATTGTTTTGTCAACTGCTGTGAATCTATACTGATTTGGCAATATTCAGGGTGAAAGACAGACAGATAGATGGATAGATAGACAAATGACAGACAGACAGATAGATAGGTAGGTAGGTAGGTAGATAGGTAGGTAGGTAGGTAGGTAGACAGACAGATAGGATAGAAGGAGAGAGGGGTAGGTAGGTAGGTAGGTAGGTAGGGAGGGAGGGAGGGAGGGAGGGAGGTAGATAGATAGATAGATGATAGA
>JANHZU010009038.1:206508-227335 GCA_032468055.1 Acrochordus granulatus | reverse complement strand
CATATGCATGCCATAACTTACATACAGTATTTGCATCACAGACTGGTGTATACAAATTTAATGGCTTCATTTATATTATGATGTTACCACACATATGGTGTGATGACATATGTCATCACAGTTAACACAAAAAGAGAAAACCAAAAACAAGTTGGATAGAATCAGTTACAATAGTTACATCATTGAAAGAGTTGGAGAACCAAGCTGGGGACAGAACACCATAAAGAAAATATATGTGGTCACTACGAATCGACAACAACTTGATGATACGTAATCATCACCATAATAATCATCACAGGGGATGCCACTGTTTCTGAAAATAGGCAGGAAACCCCATGAGTCAATCAGTTTTCCCTCCAACTAATCAGTAGGGAAGTAAAACAATGTAGGACTCAAAACAGATTCCAGAAAATACCACCACAGCCTTTAGAGTAATACAAATCTCTTCCCCATCCTTTACCCCTTCGTCATTGGAAATAAATTGACAGCATTCACACCACTCTAGGTTTTGGAGCACATGGAATGCTTTTGCTAGGATTTACAAAAATAAAGTCAAACCAAACAGTGGCTGAGGGAGAAGCAACTCTCTTTATGAAGGCAACGTTCTTCCTATTTCTTTTCTGAAGCCTCTGTAATCTGGGCCAGTGGAAATATCAGACGGAGGTATTTTTGCTTTTTGCCATAACTCTAACCAGAGAGTTAGAGTTGCAAGTTGTGTAGGGGGAAAAGAATGGCTCACTGCGGCTCTAAGTTTCGAGGAGGAATAAAGTAAGGCTTTGGTGCATGCTGATTGTAGAAGGAGAGAAAATCAAACTGAACAGTTGTGCTGGTTCTCACACGGCTCATGAAACTGAATGCAAGCTGATCAGAGGATTAACATGGATTTTGCTGATAAAGTGGTACTTATACCGTTAGGGCACATCAAGTCTTTGTTTCAGGCACTGTGGAACTGATTAGGAGGATTCAGAGAGAATCCCTGATCCGATGGCCCATAGTCCTGTCATGGCACCGTAGGTTGCAGCTGATGTTAATCAAGTCCTTGCTTGCATCCGGCAGAACATTGATTCAACCCTTAAAAGTAGCCAGTATATAAGATCGGCAACCAATAAGTTAACTAGGGATGTTTTCAAAGAGGCTTTGATTCCATAGTTAGATCTAAAGGTGCTTAAAAAGAGCCAGATTACATTTCCTCCTGCCCTGTGTTTTTCTGCTTCTTTTTTATCCACAAAAATCAGTTAAGGACAGAAACATGAATTACCTAAGCCATGGTTTTGCTTGATATGATCTTTCTTTACAGAAGCAATCACAGTTACAAAAGTTGGAGCGGAGAATTTTAGCTTCTCTGCATAACTTTTAGCATTTATTTTATTGACATTTTCCGATCCAGAACATACAGAAAATCAACACAAACACTGCCTAAAATCAAACATCGAGAAAAATGATATAACAAAATACTTTATTGATAATTAGCATATTTCTTTAAAATTAAATAACGGTGACCGAGGATCTTGTAGTTATTTTAAGTCATGGTTAAACAACTTTACAAATAGCTTTTAAGTCCTATGTAACTGAAGTCTTTGGGCCTTTCCCAAATTTCCTCTAACCTGGCACAAACATTCCCAAACTTCTTCCCTAGTGCATTTTCCTGACATTACCTTCATTTCATCCTCAACTGATGTGTAAGATCAGCTTAAGTCTTCCTTAGCTGTATTGGTCTTTAAGTACTGTTTTCCCCTACTGCTCCCTTACCTTGACATCATCCAAATGCAATTTTATAATGTACAAAGCTGTTAGACCTTGCAACCCACAACCTCATTATACACAGTACAACTGGCAATGATTGGGAAAAGCAGCAGAATGGGAACTGTCAATGGGAACAAAATTTCATCCCAATAGTTTTTTGTCAACTCAGTGAGGGGTAGAAAGCACTTAATTCAGTAGAAAGAAAAAGCTCTTTAAATGAGGATACCCTCTTAATTCTTATCTTAGGGTTTATTATTGTTATTATTCATTAATAGTATTGACTTAAAGACCACCCCAATTCATATGGGATCTGTTTGTGTAGCCCTGTGAGGTAGTTCAGACAAGAAGCAAAACCAGAGTACAAGTTCTCTCTTTATTATATTACATTAATGGAATCTTGCAAAACCAGAATTATTTCACTTCTAGTTCTGTCCCTCCTCCTTCTACACAGGTAGAATAATACAATAACAATAATTTAAACTTTTTTGAAATAAAAACGTGGCATCTAAATATGGTATGGTAGGGCAGGATGTTGCATTTAAATGAAATGTCTGGTAGCTTTTACTGTGATTTTTACCTAGAATTTCTCCCTGCCCCTACACATGGTAGGATTTTAGGACCTATATGTGGTTCAGAACCCCCTCCTTGGCAGCATCAAACTACGTATTTCAGGGAATATAGTGTAAGTGTCAGGAATTAGGACCTCACCTAAAACACAATGTAAAAATAGAACATAATACAAGAATTGTTGATGTTGATTCTGTCTCTTCCACAACAAGCACTACTGGAGAGAGGATCAATCAGAAGTCTGCTTCTGCTAGATGATTATCCTGGTTTATTTAGGAGAGAGGCTCTTTTAAATTCTTTTAATTGTCTTAAGTTGAAATTTATGGAAACACAACATTAAATCCCTGGAAATGTCTCCAAAAATGAAATGCATCAGTAAAACAAATCAAAACAAAAAAGAAAATGCAAATTTATAAAAAAGGTAAACGTTATGTCTGACTCTAGGGAGTAGTGCTCATCTCCGTTTCATAGCTGAAGAACTAGTGTTGTCCAAAGATGCTTGTGTGGTCATGTGGTTGCCAAGGCACACAGAATGCTGTTACCTTCCCACCAATTTAGGCAATACCTATTTATCTACTTGCATTTTTACATGTTTTTGAACTGCTAGGTTGGCAGGAGCTGGGGCAAGTAATGGGAGTTCACCCTGTTACACGGTGCCTGGGTCTTGAACTCGGACTGCTGACCTTGTGGCCGACAAGCCCAGTGTCTTAACTGCTCAGCTACCATGCACCTCTCTCTATACAGAGAGAGAAAAATGCAAATTCAGGAATCCTCAATCAGGGATAATATACTTATGACTCTTTTGAACGCACAACCTAATTTCAAATCCCCTATGAAAGAGATAATTCAATACAGAAGAATTAAAACCAGACTACTCTCTGCAGTTGCTCCCCACAATCTCTTGCTTAGGAGGGAGAGAGAAAAGGGTATAAAGAAGAGAACAAAGGGGTGAGGGTGGTTGTCAATGAACATGGCATAAGAAATAAGCAGATAGAAATGCAGAGTTTTAGAAAGAATCCTTACATGTGTCAGCTATTTAACAGCTTAGTCATAGCTAAGTGAGTCACGGGTGGAAATAAAAGTACTGTGTGGCATTGTGATTGAGAAGAAGATCAAGATTCCTGAACCGATGAATATGTTGAAAGAATGAACAAATGAATGCTTAAACAGTACAGAGATGCAGCATAGATGCATGGAGATTTGATTATACGAGTATCTGAAAATAAGTACAAATCACAGTTGCTCTTATCCAGTGTGATTTATTTATTTAATTAATTTATATGCTGCCGAAATTTGGAGACTCTCGGCGGCTAACAAAAAACAACCGTTAAAAACATTAATTAAAAACATTTTAAAAAATAAAATAAAACATTAAAATAAAAATAAAAAACCCGGCAGACTAGTGAGATGGGCTAAAAAGATTTTGTACATAAAAAAGAGGGGTGAGGATGGCTGGTGTTCAACCAGCCACCTCCAAGATGATGATGAATCCCCCCTGGAGCCCCAGGCCATCTCACAGAGCCAGGTCTTAAGGCCCTTCCGGAAGGCCATCAGGGAGGGGGCAGCCCTCAACTCGAGGGGCAAGATGATCCATAGGGCAGGAACCACGGCAGAGAAGGCTCTTCTCCTAGACCCCGCCAGCCGAAATTCCTTGGCCAACAGGAACTGGAGAAGGACTCCTCTGCTGCTTCTGTTGGGTCGGGAGCTCCCCATCGGGGTGACACGGTTCCTCAGATAGCCTGGTCCCATACCATGAAGGGCTTTAAAGGTCAATGTCTGTGAAGACTCTCACTCGTCCAGGGTAATTGCATCGCAACCAAGTTTAAAAAAAACAGGCATCTGGACTGGATTTTTCTCAAGTCGAAGACTTGAGAAAGCCTTTTGGATTAAAGGTGCTCCTAACAAGCAACGTCAATGGGGGAAGCTGGATTCAGTGAATGACTGCATGACCCACTTAACAACTGCACCGCTTAGCAATGGAAGTTCTGGTCCTCATTGAGCTCCTAAGCCAGGGCCTCCCCGTGCCATTCTCGACGTCTGCAAAGGTGTCTGTGGGAGCCACGATGGTGGTGTCGCTGCGCCCTCTGCCACCAGGACACGATGATGCGGGTGGCAGCAGTGGCCTCCGTGCCCTCCCTGGCGCACATTCCTTGCGGTCCTCCGTTCAGCGACAGACGGGACTTCAGACACCCGTCGCAGCCACGTCTGACACACCCACTGACGCTGGGGGGGAAATTGCTCAGACGAGATCTGTGGCGGCCCCTGAGCCAGAATTTAACCGGGATCGCAGAGGAGGAACTGAAACTGTGCCAAGGTGTTTGTGGCTGAGTTTTGGGCTCCCTTTCTCAGGAGCTGGAGAAAAACTCAGCTTCCCTCTCTGGCTGAAGAGGTGGAACATTTGGAGAAGCCGTATGGAACCATCCCGAGCCCGTCCTTGCCTCATCTGTTTCCTAATACTGAAGACGTTCTGGCTGGGGATGATGGGCACTGCAGTCGCCAGATCGCTGAATGATACCAGTAGGGGAACTGGCGATTTTCTCACGAGCTTCCCAGGAATTTGTGGCCAGCCCCAGTTGGAAACTGAATCTTGCAGGGGTCCCCGAGGCCAAGAGGGCAGCCAGGATCATGGGACTGAACTCCTGCCCCACGGGGAAGAGGCGTGCCTTCATTCACACAGTCATCGCCGCACCACTGCCTTGATTTACTTTTGACCTACCACTCAACTCTTGGATGTGATAAAACTTCGGCTGGGCTCGTTGGGTTGACTGACTCGCCCACTGATTGAACCAAGCAAGCAGGTAGGTAGCATCATCCACCTTGCTCCCCTCTAGTACTGGTGATGTTACCTAGTTTGGTAACAAAACGTCTGCAGAAAAGCAATCCAGCTCAGAGGGCACCTAGGACTCCAGAGGTCCTCGGACACTGCGACGGAGACGAGCGTGAGTCCAGAAGGACCGTCAGCCTGGCCAGCCAGGAGTCAGTGTAGGCTTAGCAGCCGCTCTTCAACTATTCCTAAGAGGACATCGCTAATTAAGAAATGTCGTCAGGCCGTTCTCACGCTGCTCTGCAAAGCGGAGCGACAACTGACCAGCCAGAAGCTGTGCCTCCTCAACGGGCGTGCCGATTAGGCCGCTGTGTGAGGCGTAGCGTTGGACAACCAGCAACGGAAGAATCAGCCGGGCTGGTAATTGGAGAGAGGGTCTTCCCATGGGGGGTAATTGAATTCCAAGTAGCCCCCATGAGAGCGGAGAGGAATGGAGGGGATGCAGCAGGTGCGTGCTTCCAGCGGAGGGCAATTACTGCCATTAAACTGGCGAGACGCGCACGCTTGGTGAGATGATAAGAGGAGACAGGCAGGGTGAGCATGCACAAGCCACGCGGGGCTTATATGCACCAGTTAATTAAAGATATTTCTGCATTTTTCATTCACGGGGCTCGTATCTCAATTACCCTCCTTCCAGGAAAGGCTTTCTGAGTTCAGTTGCCTTCCTTCAATTAAATATTGCGCGCATGCACACACCCACACCCACATACACACCCCGGGATGCTACCATGTCATGTTTGCTCTTCCATCTTTCTCTCATATGATGAAATCCTGAGGGAATATAATCAATCACACCGGATTGGTAACCTTGGAAGCTTCTATCTGGACTTAGCCGCAGGAGGCTGTCCCCGCGCATGGCTTTGGCACTCAGTGCCACAATGTAAAGTGTGGGTCTAAAGCATGGGTGACCAAGCTTTTGGCTTGCCTGGGCCGCACTGCATGAAGGGGAACTGTTTTGGGCCGCATATAAAATGTATAATATAGTTCATGCGTCGGTAATGTAGCGCGTTACATATGCATAACAAGCTTCCTGTATTGTTTTGTATTTTCAATTGTCTCGTTGGGCTGCATCGCTGGCACGCGGGCCTTGGGCTGCACACTGGCCATGCCTGGTCTAAAGCAAAGCACTGAGCGGAGGTTGGACTACATGACCTCGGAGGACCCTTCCAATTCATTCAACACTTGCACAAATCTAAAGTGGGGGGTTCAAGAGCTTACAGTTACAACGGCACTGGAAAAAATGATTTTACAGCCAGTCCTCACACCTACAACCGTTGCAGCACCCCCAAGGTCGCATGATCAAAATTTGGGCACTTGGCAACTGGCATGGATTTATGACGGTTGCAGTATCCCGGGGTCATGTAATCACCGTTTTGTGACTTTCCCATCTGTTTTCTGCCAAGCAGTCAATGGGGGAAGCCAGATTCACTTAACAACCATGGCAAAAAGTCTTAAATTGGATGTGACTTACTGAACAACTGTCTTGCTTAGCACCAGAAATTCTCTTCCCAACTATGCAGCCATCTACTATCCATCCAGATTCCTGCAGCTCAAATCTGATAGCCGAGGCTTTGAGTTCAGAGTTTACGCAGGAGAGCAAACCCCACTCTCTTCCAGCTCTGACAACGTTACTTAGTTGGGCCATGAAACGTCTGCAGGAAAACAACCAAGCTCAGAGAGCACCGAGGACTTCACATTCTGGAGTTCTGCATAGTCTTTTCTGCGTAGTCTTTGCGTGCCACTTTGGAATTTCTTTGGATGGGGGTCAGACTGGCGTGTGTCCACAACAAACCAGCATAAGTGACGCTGTTCTTGAGCAAGGTTTAAAAAGCAGACCTGCTTTTTTCCCCTTCTCTCCCGCCGCCTCCTTTCGCAAAACGACGAGAAACCAACCCAATCAACAGCTCAAATGTGGTACGAAGAACATAAATGCAGCCTCGGATTTTAACGCAAAAACCTTCTGAGACGTCTTTGCCTTTTGTGCACAGTGACGGAGAGATTAAGGCGGTGGGGGAGAAACAGAGGCAGCGAGACCCTTAAAATGCAGGCAGGCAGAGCAAAGGCTGCGCTTTGAGCCAAACGAAGGTGGGAAAGCTCCTTCGTTGCTCGCCGTGGGGTACGGGCCGGCCCAAGGTCCCGCTGACCCCCGGCTCAGTTCCACCGGACCGCCTGCGCTCCTGCCTTTGGCCACAAATGCTCAGGCAAGCCCAGGTACTACATGTTGCAAGGGGTGGTCTCTTGTGCTACTGCGGTGCCTCTCCTTTTGCCTTTCTGGACACACACACACACACAGGGAGTGTGGCTAAGATGCTGGGCTTGTTGGCCAGAAGGTTGGCATCTCGAGTTCGAGACCCAGGTGCCCTTGTATAATGGGGTGAGCTCCCGTTATTCGCCCCAGCTCCTGCCAACCTGGCAGTTCGAAAGCATGTAAAAACACAAGCAGATAAATAGAGGCGGGAAGGTGACGGTGTTCCATGCGCCTCAGGGTACAGTCATGCCAGCCACATGACACGGAAGCATCTTCGGGCAACGCTGGCTCTTCAGCAATGAAATGGAGAAGAGTGGGGGGGCAATCCCCCCAGAGTCGGATGACCGGAAGGGGTAGTCTTTACTTTTTATTTATATTTACGTATGCACATGCACATGCATGTATAAAAAGTAAAGTTTTCCCTTGCCAGTCATGGCTGGCTCTAGGGGATGGTGCTCATCTCCGTTTCACAGCTGAGGCAGCCAGTGTTATCCGAAGGCGCTTCTCAGGTCATGTGGCCGGCATGACCACATGCTGAGGTGCATGGAATGCTCTCTGGAGAAAATAATATATGCGTCAAACCCTAAAGCGGGGTCTCCCCCCCGCCCATCTATGCATTAAACCCTGAAGGTCGAATAATTCAGCCTAGCCTTGTCGGCACTGACCTCTCCCTGTTTCTGTCTGTGGAACCTGAAGGAGAGATCCACGCGTGGTCTTCTCTTCCTTCGGGGAGAAAGGCCGTTTTTGGTGGGCAAAAGACACCGAGAACCCAGAAAGTGCAGTTTGCAGAAAACATTCAAGCGTTTGGAGAAACCCTGTGTTGGGGTGTCTGTGGTGTGTGTGTGCGTGCGAAAAATGTCAAGATCATGGCAGAACTTTGATCACACTGTTGGGCAATTGTCTGGACATTTTTTGACCTGCTTCTTCGGCCTTGCATGGGTTTTATCTTCGACTTATGCCTGCAATTGAACCCAGAATTACGATTGTAAGTCATACTGGTCGTTAAGCGGGCCATCATGTAACTCTATCTGATTTTCTTTGCCGCGGTTGTTAAGCGATCGTCGTGGTCGTAAAGCAGACACTGCGGTCGTTCAGCAAACCCATTGCTCGCAATGGCTGCTCTTTGGGCAGAAACTGGAAGTAAACACCGGTTTCCAGCAAACAAACATGGTAAGTCATGGTCATGTGACCACGGGACCCTGCAAACGGTCATAAACGTGGGCTGGAACTTTGTTCGTTATGCATCTCAGTTTCTGAGCGATGCACTGCCTGGGTGGCATTTTTAATTTCGTTGCACATGGTGCAATGACAATAGCGATAGTTCCTATGATTATTATGTCAGTACCTATTGAGGTGTCCGTCGTAACTTCAAATGGCTGTTAAGTGACCCGTCATAAGTCAAGGACTACCCGTATTACGGAAAGCAGTGTAAGAAAACCGGTAAGGAGGAGACATCAGGGCCGTGCTTACTGGGGCTCTGGGTTGTGCAGAGCAGCAGGAACAAAACCAGCAACGACCCGCTTATAGTGTCTGTCTTGACGATAATGAAGTCAATCCGCTTTAATGAGGGGGGCTAGGAGTGCGGCGCTTGGAGCGGCGGCAGACTGCGCTGCATTGCACGCGAGCGCGCGCCCTGTTCTGCCCTGAAAACCCCGAGGGCGACGGACGCATGCGCGCCTCTCACCCCCCTCCCCACCGCGGGACGCCACGGGCCCAGATTCCCTTCAGGCCGTTGTCCGGGTTGGCTTTCATCTGGGTGCGCCGCGCTCGCCCTTCTCCGCCTCCTCGTTTCTGCCTTCGCTGATTGCGGAGCCGACACACAAAACCCAGGAAGTGCAGATGTTGGAGAGGCAGGGAAGGTGCGCACCTGGGCATGAAAGGGACGCGACGATGCCGATCTCCATGACAATGGGGGAAAGCGCGCCCTCGGAGTCCGGGCTTGGGAGACGCGGGGGCTTTGCGGGAAAGTTGGGTTTGAGGGTGGATCAAAGGCATCTCGAGGAGGGCCACAGTGTGCAGCTCAAGCCCCCCCTCCTGACTCTTTCGACCCCCTGCACACCCCCTTAGTCTGGGCCTTCCGCCTCTCTCTGGGACTGGCATGGGATGCGCACGCCGAAGGAGCAGGTCGGGCGTCAGTCGCACGGCCGCCGTCTTGACTTTTTGGACCTTACGCCGCGGACCCTCCCGGGGACAGCCGTCCTTTTCAGGCAAAAGGGCTGAATGAGGAGCCCACGCGAGACACAGCTGCGTGTCGGAAAGCGCTGGGTGAGCATTTCACAAAACGGCCGGGTGGGAGACCAGCCCAGACTTTGGCTCCTGACTCTGCTTGCTGCCAGGTCACGGGTTCGCCAAAGCAGGAGGAGTTGGAACATACAGGTAGTCCTCCAGTTATGACCACAATTGGGGCCCGAACGGATGTTGGTAAGGGAGGCGGTTGTTAAGTGAGTCGCACCCAGTTTCACAACCTTTTTTGCTGAGGCTGTTCAGCGAATCGCCATTGCTGTTAAGTGAACCACACAGTCGTTAAGTGGATGCCCTGACTCTGCTCGTCAGAAGCCAGATCCTTCTCCTTCTCCTTTCCTTCCCAGAGCAGAGAGCAGGCAATTCTTTCTGGGCTTCCTACTGCACATGTGCGCACATCCAGGCGCACGCAAGTGGGCAATGCAAATGTCCCCACCCTGAGCATTTCCTAGGGAGAAGAGGCACCCGCACACACAGGCGCCATAAGTTACTTCCCACGGGCAAATGCAGATGCTTCCTCTCACCACGGCTGAACAACTCTGCACCGCAGGGCAGCGATCCAAGGCCAAGCGACCCGGACGCTTTCGGCAGCTCTCGCCTGCGGTGGGGTGAGGGTCGCTCGCCTCCTTTCAAAGGCTGCGGGCACTCAAGCGCCGGCTGGAGGTCGGGGGTCGCCTGGGGCGTGGGAGGCCAGCATGCCCGCGCGAGCCCTGCCGCTCGACGTGGCGGGTCTGCAGCGAAGGCCCGGCCGCCCTGCGCGAAGAGTGCCTTTGGCGACATCGGAGGGAGCCGCAGTAAAGCCTTTGTGGCAGGGAGCTTCCTCACGGGTCCCTCTGGCGAGGAGATAAAGCCGCCTTTCGCCTCCTGCTAGCTCATCTAAATTAATTGCTGGCTGTTCTGGACGCTGTTTGCTCATGTTCAGCAGGCAGATAACTTCGCCGGCATCCATCGAGTCTGCTGGAAGCATGCATTCCTCGGTTACTAATAGTCCTCCCGTCAGCGCCAGTGGATTTGCAGAGCATTAAGGAGAGACGAAGGGGGGTGCCTTGGCGCAGACCCCGGAGGAAGGCCCCCCGCATCTGGGCACATCTCCCTGTGTCAACAGGGACATCGGTGGCCAGAAGCAGAAGCAGGTCTGAAAGGGGGGAGGGGCCGCCTTGCGCTCGCCTGGGGCGCTGTTGCCGCGGCGGCGGCAGAGCATTGCTGGCTCGAGGAGCTGAGCGACAGGCTGCGAGGAGAGCCGAGAAGTGCGCAGCTCCTTCTGGGCGAACCTGCCTGGGATTTCCACTCTGGCTTCCCGACTAAAGGGGACGAGGAGGAACCTTCACGTAGCTTCCGAGCTTTTCTGGCTGCGAAAGTCGCATGAGAAATGCGAGTCGTGCGTCGCCCAGCCAAGGCCAAGTCACGCGGTCTCCTGACCTGGCTGACGAAGCCCCGCTGCCAAGTTTTGATCGAAACTTTGGCGGTGTGGTTGTCCGCTGGAGCTTCTGCGCAGAGCTTAGCGTTGGCGCGGCGGAAGTGGCTGCCCACCTGTGGGGCGTCTCCGATTTTTTTATTAAGGGGCCCCTGGCAGCTCGTCAAGAGACTTGGGCGTCGTCTGGGTGGGTGCACCCGCTTTCTACGCTACGCGTTTCAATCTGTGGGCTGGAGCTAACAATGAAGCTGAAAATTCCTTTATTGAGGGAGTGTTCATTGTCTCTGGGTCCCAAAGAACCAGTTGCCTGGGTGCCTGAGCAGCGCCCCGAGACTTGGCAAAACGTGCACCTACTTTGCATCCTTATCTATCACTCATTCGATGCTGTGGCTGTAGCAAGGGTGTGCAGCCTTGGCGACTTTAAGATGCGTGGACTTCGACTCCCAGAATGCCTCAGCCAGCTCCATTCTGGGAGTTGAAGTCCACACATCTGAAAGTCGCCAAGGTTGGACATGTCTGGTCTGTGGAGCTCCTGATCTAACCCCCACCACCCCAATTTTTCTCCAGAGCAAGGCTTTGGTTCACAAACATTAGAGGCATTTTCAATCCAAGCAGCATTCCAGATTTCAGGAGAGGGTCCTTCAAAGGGCAAAGAGAAGATCTCTGGAGGACCAGAAACGAGCGTGGGGGACGAAGAGTCCAAGGGATGCATCTAAAGCTGACATCTCTCCCTACATCCAGCCACACAGCCACGCCCTTCAGACAACCTGCTTACGCAGGTATTGAGCTAGCGCCACACAAATCAACCAACAAATTTAGCATGCGTTGTGCTGGCTGCCATTAAGGCTTTCCCTAACCTGGTTAAGGGAGCTGCGTGACATCGCCCTTACGGTTGCAGCATTTGGGGACCAACACTGTCTTCACAGCCCTCTCTTACAGACACCGCCCTGAGTATTTGGCATGGAAGGGAAACTCCAGTTTTTGTGTGTCCCACGGAGTTTCCTAACCTGGAAATGAATTTTCATTATTGGGATTTTAATGGTGGTGATAAACTGTCCTGGCTTTAATTGTGAAATGTGTGCTTAAAGTTGTTTTGGGTTTTTTTTCATCCAGGCTGGATCATTCAAGGCTGTAATAGTGGTGAAAGAGGACATGGAATGACCAAAGAGGCATTAAAAACAGATGATAGATAGATGGATAGATAGATAGATAGATAGATAGATAGATAGATAGATAGGTAGGTAGGTAGGTAGGTAGGTAGGTAGATAGGTAGGTAGGTAGGTAGGTAGGTAGGTAAGTAGGTAGGTAGATAGAGATAGATAGATAGACAGACAGACAGACAGACAGATAGATAGATAGGTAGACAGATAGGTAGACAGATAGATGATACAGACAAACAGATAGACAAATGATAGATATAGATAGATGTTAGATGATAGATAGAGACAGACAGACAGATAATATCTAGCAAGCTAGATATAGATACAGATACAGATAGACTGATGATAGATGGGTAGATAATTATAGACAGACAGACAGATGATAGATAGACAGACAATGATAGGCAACCAGACAGGCAGACAGGCAGATAGATGTAGAGAAATAGATAATTCTCAGAATACTGTGAAGTGGGTAGCCCAAACATATTGCCTCCTCTTTCCCAAATAAAACATTGGCAATCTTCTCTGCTATGTCTGAAGCCTGGAAAGAAATTGGTGTGAAAGAGGGGGAAAAAAGGAAGAGTGATGGCTCTGAAGCATCTGAGGAAATAATGTGCAAATGAGAAGGAAATGCCTGGAGAGAAATATCTGCGGTGGAAGATGGCTAGTCACCAAAGAGTGTGTCTTTTCATCTCCTCACATTCTTACTACTAATGGGTGGTGATGTGTAACGAATTTCGCCTGCCTTCAGGCTGCCTAGGTGGGAATAAAGAGGAAAATGCTGCTTTTATAGGGGTTTATAAGATTGTCTCTAATATTGGCTGGGAAGGAAGTGATTGACAAAGAAGTCAACAGGGTGGCTGCATTACCCATAAAAAAAGGCAAGGTTGATGCATGGTTGTGGCCTCCATCTTGACTTTTTTGACACGCCCTGCCCTGCCCCACAGACATCCCCCAGAGCTTGATGGTGCTGTGTTACTGGAGCATATGGAGATAGGGCCATTGTCTCAGCAAATTGATAGAACTACTGTATATCTTTAGTTATCAGATTATATTCCTCCATTTTCCATGAATCAAGGCAGCTCACCTGAGATCTACTTTCATTTTTTTCTTCTCCACAGAAACCTTGCAAAGCAGTTTGGACTGACAAACCACAATTGGACTCAAACCATTCTGAGGAAATCATCCTAAAGGAAGCTTAAAAAAAAGTTGAAATAGAAATTGAATGGTGAAACTAAATCAATATAGGTAGTCCTCGACTTACAACTACTCATTTAGTGACTGTATGAAGTTATAATGCTGCTGAAAAAATGACTTACAACCAGTCCTTGGACTTATGACTGCCAAAGCATCCCCATGGCCACATGATCAAAATTTGAGGACTTGGCAAGCAGTAGTTGCAGTCTTGGGAACATATAATCACCAACCGTGAGCTCCCTAGCTGGCTTCTGACAAGCAAAGTCAATGGGGAAAGTCAGAGTCACTTGACGGCCATGTGAGTCACTTAACAACCACAGCAAAAAGAGTCATAAAACTGGGTGCAACTCACTGAACAGCCACCTTGCTTAGCAATGGACATTTTGGTCCCAATTGTGGTCATAAGTCAAGGATTGCCTGTACATAGATGCATGGAAAATTGAGCAAACATGTCTCTGTAACAACAGCCCCACAAGGCAGACTGGGCTGGGGCAGAGGGACTGGTTTGGGGGAGATCTGAACCCAGGTCTTCCACTTCCCACCTTTTTATTCCCACAATTAAACTTTGGGGCCTACAGTGTGGGATCTTGCCCAGGGCTTGCTGTATTTTTAAGTGCCACCCTGCTTCTCTGTCTCACCAGGCAATTGAGAATAAGCTGAGATTTATTGCAGGAGCCAGGTTTCTGCTTTTATGGTTTTTAATACACTTTTTGATAATAAAGTTGAAACAGCCTCATAAATATGGCCCCCTCCCCCTCCCCCCCAAAAATCCGGAGAAGCCGACCATTTATTAGACTCGTAATTCTTCTCCCGACATTTAATCAATGCCCTTTTAATCTACATTTCGTTAGTTTATTTCTGTTTAAGATTAGCGGCTAGAACATTGTTTCCCTGGCCAGGGGTTGCAACAGCTGGTTTGGGGCATGCTGCCAGCTGACCGTGTCTGGCAGCCACCTGTCTTGCCAGGTGACCTATGAGCTCAAGGCAAGTTCAGATCCTCATGACATCGTAGACATATCTGTATACAGGTAGTCCTCAAATTACAACCACAATTGGGACCAGGATTTCTGTTGTATGCAAGATGGTTGCTAAATGAGTCACACCTGATTTTACGATCTCTTTTGCCATGGCTGTTAAGCGAATCACTGAAGTGGGTAAGTGAATCATGCGGGTTGGTAAGAGAATCTGGCTTCCCCCATTGACGTTGCTTCTTGGAGACGGGCTGGGAAGTTTTCAGATAGCGATCACATGACTTTGGGATGCTGCAGCCGCCATAACTTCAAGGACCAGTCATAAGCCACTCTTCGGTGCTATTGTAACTTTGAATGGTCGCTAAATGAATTGCTGTAAGTCGAGGACTAATTGTATTATTTATTGATTTACTGATTTATTTTTATTTACTGATGTGGCTTGAGAGGCTGTGCCTGAGGAGCAATTCATGCCATTAAAGGTGCCAAGCATAGGAGCAAGCTTTGAGCGCTGTGACACTGAGCCTGGCACTCCATTAAAATCCAGCCTTCCACCCTGAAAACCTGTTTGCCATCAGGAAGAGATTTTGCTTCTTTTCCAAAAAATGTATATTTATTAAGATTGCGCTAGGAGGGCAAATCCAAAAAGGGAAGGGAAGGGAAGGGAAGGGAAGGAAGGAAAGAAGGAAGGAAGGAAGGAAGGAAGGAAGGAAGGAAGGAAGGGAGAGAAAGACAGAGAGAGAGAGAGAATCAGAAAAATGCAAGAAATGAAGAAAGAGAAGAAAAGAAATAAAGTGGAGATATAATGACTTCCAACCTTCTTTCCAACAGATAGTTACAGTTTTATAATCCTTCCTCTCCCTTAGATATTAAATAAATCTCTTCAGCCATCATTTAATCCAAGTCCATCTTAATCGTCAAACCCATAAATCAGCAGTTCATTTCTTTCTTCTTGCCACAAAAGGGGAATCATTTCTGCTGAGCGTGTGCAAATTCCTTGATGCAGAATAGACAGGCTTGTCCTCGAGAAACTTTTAAAAATTAAGCACTCTTTCTCACCCTTGATTTGGAGTGTGGGCCCAGAGACTGGCATATTTGTGTCAGAGGTCCGGAACAGAGGAGGTAGGGTGAGAAAACCTACTTTGCCCTCTGAAAACAGCCGTCTTAGGGGATGTCGTTATTCAGAGCCGTTCTACCCACGGGGAGGGCTCCAATCACATTATGACGAGCCGTTAGGAGAAGAGATGCTCACATCCCAATTCCCTAAGCCCCATTTCTTACGGTATTCGATATTCGTTTCTGGGTTGCTCACAGAGCAGGTAAAGATGAAAATAAAATAGAAATCATTTTAGAGCTTTTTCTGCAGGAATCAAGCACAAACTTTTCATTTCTTGGAGTTGTGCCCTGCTTTATTTTTCATTTCTTCCATTTTATTTATGTCTCGCCTGTATTATTTTTCATAAATAACTCAAGGTGGCGGACGTATCTAACACTGTATTCCTTCCTCCTATTTTCCCCACAACAACAGCCCTGTGAAGTGGGCTAGGCTGAGAGAGGGACTGGCCCAAAGTCACCCAGCCGGCTTTCAACCTAAGGTGAGACTAGAACTCACCGTCTCCCAGCATCTACTCTGGTGTCTCAACCGTTGGACCAAACTGGCTCCACATTACCTCCCCTCCAAAGCATGAATTTTTATTTTGTTTTAATGTTTTTTTTAATTTCTATTTTAATTGTTTTTAATACATTGTTGTTGTTTTTTACTGTTGTTAGCCGCCAAGAGTCTTCGGATTTCGGCGGCATATAAATTCAATTAATTAATTAATTAATTAATTGATCCCTTCCAAAGAGACCCTCCTCTAACCCCCACCCCAAGAACAGAAGCAATTCAAACTAGCAAGCAGGAGGATGTCTCCGGTTGGGATGTCTGCAGGGTGTGGTCAGAAAAGTCAAGGTGGTGGCCACAATGGTGTAGTGGAAGCTCCACCCATTTTAGATGACCATAACCTGGTTAGGTGAGTTTGTCTCTCCTGCTGAGTTATAACCCAGCCATTATAGGTTGTGCGTGAATCAAATTGCTGGGACTTGTTTGGAAACTAGCTTTAATGCAATGAACAGACCCTGATTTGGGGGCCTAGGTGTATGTGGGAACCTAGCCAAGATGACTTCATCACTACAGTAGTGGTTTCAAAAAGTCACACAATCCAGGGCAATGTTTGAGGGAGGGTAGAAGATTTTCCAGACCTTCAGCATAGGAAGGCGGTCAACTGATGGCATCATGTCCTCACTAGAAGAGCATTGTTGAGGCTTAGTTTTTATTTCTTTATTTATTTGAAGGTAGGAATGATAGCATGACGGGTCTGGGCAGCACCCTTAAAAGTCCCAAGGAACCGCAGATGGGCAGTTATCACCCAGGCTATCCTTTGGGAATGGGGAATAAAAGTCCATGTGGCAGCCACAATCGTGGGATCAAAGCCCTGCCCTCTTTTTAGGTGAGCTTTAAAAAGTTATCTTTCTTTTAAATGTATTATTGAGTTTACTGTATTTTACTGACATTGTTTCATTTAATTACTGATTTTATTTAATATTGTATGTGTTGTATTGTATTTTTGCCTTTTATCTTTTATTGGCTTAAAAACATGCTTTAATGATTTTAGTCAAATTGTTTCATCTAATATTGTTTGCATTATACTATATTGCATTTTATCTTTTATTGTTTTACTGTAATTCCTTTGTCTCATAGATAAGTTCATTATATTATTATTATGGTTGGTCGCACAATTAGCCAGATGTTTAGACTGGATTTGGCATTTTTATCCACTTATCAAATCCTTCCCAAGGATTTGGGATAGACAGATGTTGTCTTTGATGGTGTTCACGGTATTGTTGCAGGACATAAACTGTTCCAAGTAACGCTGCCTTTTGCAAATGACTGATGGTGAATTTGCCAATGCTCAAGTGGTACTCCAAATATTTTAGGATTGCATCCAAGGTGCTTATGACTATTAGTTCTATCTTTGCTTTCTTCTGGCACAGTCATTCTACTTCTATTTGCAAGTCTTTGATTTTGTGATTTTCTCCAGTTCTTTCTCTTCTATTCTGCTGTCTCCAGGTGCTGCCACGTCCACTACCCAGACTTCTTTGTCTTTCTTATCAACAGTTGTTAAATCCGGGGTGTTATGTGGCAGGTGCTTGTCTGTCTGAAATCTAAAGTCCCAGAGCAATTTAGCTTCTTCATTACAGTTTCACTTTATTGTTATTATTATGGTTGGCCACACAGTCGGCCAGATGTTTAAACTGGATTTGGCATTTTTATCCACTTATTGAGTCCTTTTATCCTTCCCAAAGTTATTCCCGCTCTTCTGCAAGACTTCTGTGATCACTTGTCAGTTCATCTGGCTCTTTGAATTCCTCTCCCCAAATCGGAATAATTTCCATGTTTGAATTTTTTAAGAGTTAAAATGGAACCTTTAATTCTCCCCAGAGTTTAAGTCTCCCACAAAAAAATCCTCTTTGTATTTTAACTCTTGGGATAAGCGTGGGTGTGCAAAGCACAAAACAGAGTAGGAAATAATAAACTGGAGGAATTAAAGCATGAGTGAAACCAAGGCAGTAAAGCCAACGCAGTATCTCCAAAGCAGCAACAAGGAAATAGAATTAGATCTAGTTTTTGCCAAAACCCTTCCCTCTTCCTGTATTTCCACCTTGCCAAATTCTCCCCACTTCTACCAGTTCCATCCACAACTTCATTACATGGTTTCTTTTAAAACAAAGAACAAGCTAAGAATGCAAAAAGTGGCCATGCTGGTTAGGAAATTCTGAGTGTCCAGGTCTATATATCTGGAAGATATCTAGATTGGGGAAGGCTCACTTAGATCACAGAAATTGGTTCTACATCTACATCTCTCTTTCAATCTATGCACATTTTATGCAATTAGGTTTTCTCCTTTCTGTTTCTCATTTATTTTGAGGCAATGTCTTCTCCTCCTCCTCCTCCTTTTTCTCTTCCTCCTCTCCTCCTCCTCCTGCTGTCCTAGAAACGTAAAGAGCTAAGCACACCTCATGGGCGCCACCATTCCCACCACCAGCTCCGTGACATGTCTCTGTTTGGTTCACTGGAATTTGTTTGAGTCTCCCGCTGGACTTCCCCACTTCTAACAAGATGAGGTTTAGCAATAGTACATAATACCCTTTGATGAAAATGAATTAACAAATGTTGTTGCTTTTGGGTTTGGGGGGGTAGAAGATCCCAAACATTTCTTATTTGGACTAGGCCTATCCAATGTTTGGATCATCGCATTCCATCCTGTTGACATCACCCAAGGATCCTTCCTAACACACAGAGTCTTTGCTGTTCTCCATTTGTGCACCTCCTGCTGTCCCAGCCTTTGGCGATGAAAAAAACAGTGTCTGTATCCTGCACTGCTCAAGAAGCTTAAAGGTCCACAGCCCGCCTCTTTGTCTAGGCTGAGCAGAGAACAAAGACTGAATGGGCACAGTAAAACTATCCATAATCTGGGGAATTCAGGACAGGGAGTGGGGAGGGGGGAGCATCTGATCCCCGAATAATCCATCAGCAGTCTTGAGAGAAAGTGGGGTGTCTTCCTCCTTCACGCAAGGGGGGTTGCTTCTCAAGGCATTATCGTTAGGCTCTCTGTGGTCCAGCCATGCGTGGGAAAGGGTTGAAGCGAGAAAGGCTAGAAATGGTGGAGGTATGATATTTATCTTCATTAAATGATCCCAAGCACAGTTTGCAGGGGGAGAAATAAAATTTCCCAAGAGGTTTGTTGCACCTGGAAGACCCAACAATTTATTAGTGTGTAAGCTTTTGTGAACTGCAGTCCATTGCACTGGATGTTAGCAATGCCTCACACCCCTTGAAGTTGCTAAGGTTGAGAAACACCGGTCTAGATGTTTGCTACAGGGATCTGTTACCCAACGAGGAAGCAAAAGTGACAGGTCTCCCTCTTGTCCATGCCTCTGAGCTTCCTGAATGCATGTGGTTGGTCACAGTATGACATGGACATCTACGCTACATTGGCATTTGGAATGACTTGGAACTTTCTGGATGCTCTTGCGTGGCGCATCATGGAGAAAAGCAGGACCCCATTTCTTTAGGGGGCAGGGATGGAAGGATGCAACTTGCAGCAAACCAGGAAGCTGTGAGTTCTAGTCCTGCCTTGGGCACGAAAGCCAGCTCGGTGACTTTGGACCCGGCACTCCCTCTCAGCCCAACCCACCTCAAGGGTTGGTATTGTGAGGGAAATAGGAGGAGGAAGGAGTATTAGGTTCCCTGCCTCGAGTGACTTATAAAGTAATAAAGCTGGCATAAAAATCTAATAAATACATAAATAAAATACAGGTTGAAACAAACTTCCCCACCACTGTTGAGCTGAGATCACCTCCTGAGGACTTGAGCAAGTAACAGAAGGTAGCCTGTATTGCTGCATAGCTGCTGGGGATTATGGGAAAAGATTTCCTCGGTTTAGGGAGCTGCAGCCAGGTGAAACTCTAAATCATTTTTTTGCCTTCGATCCAGAAATATTACCCAGCCCTTCCCTGTTCGGATGCCATGTTTCTAAACCGAGGAAAGATTACTCCCAGCTTTCTTCAGGTTCCAGCTGGCATTATAAATCACAGGACTATCAAAGAAGACCTTTGCAAGGAAAGGAATGGGCTGGAGGGGAAGCTGATTGACTGGTGAGGTCCCATTCCTGGAATCCATCAGGGAAGATAAACAGCAGCCAAAGACTTGCAAACCAGCCCTTGGTAGAAATTGGGGCTCGTTGCTCTCTTTATCTCGGCAAGAAGGGGCTTTTATCTCTCCTAATCCAACATCCGGCCTCATTTCTTTTTCCTTCTTTCTTTCCAGGGGCTGAGCTAGGAGCTTCAGAAATGGAGATATCAGAGTGTGGGTAGCAAGGTTTCTTCTTTCCAGAACCAACTTTTTTCCAGTTCTTGGGATTTTAGGAGGTTTCCCTGCTGGCTGAAAAAGGAGCGTCTCTCATATAGAGCCACCACCCGTCTGAAATTCAGCTCCTTAAATGAAACCCAACCAATTGCCCTAACGTAGGCTAGTTAGAAACGTTGAGGACAATGCTGATCAATCACCGTACCAATCAATCAATCAATCAATCGACCATCACTTAAAATTAATAAAAAAACTCGATGAGTCTGTTGGTCACAGTCTCATACGTGGATGCGAACCTGCTTCTTTTCGGGGTATTCAGACCTGATCAATCCGACCAGTATCATCTCAAGGAAAAGCCTCTTGGACAGGTTTTCCTCCCATCCCAGATCATATTGTGATAACTTTCTGCGTGAACCATCATTCAGCAGCTTGAAGCGTGTGCTGGGTATATGCTGATTTTCACATGGCACATGCAAAAGGGAAAGCTTTTCAATTAGATTGGACTTGCTGGATGACTTGCACTAATAAGAGCTTTCTCTGCGGCCCCCTATGGCATT